>WKLE02003967.1:9805-26327 GCA_014885115.2 Asterionellopsis glacialis
TTATTGTCTCGTACGTGCCCAAACAGAATGCAAGGTCATCATCTCTAGCTAGTCGATGTGGAATCTGTCAAGGAGAGGCAAATCCGCTAGGTAGGTTATTGCACTCTTTCTCACTTTGTGGCCCATGACAAGGATTGAGTAGCTATCAACATTCTATCCGAATCGCCAACTGTCTTTGAAACATAGCTGAATAGAATTCTTAGCTTAGTGAAGAATAATTTGAATTATAGAAGGACCCAAAAAATGAAGTTTACATCATGTTCGCCATTTTTAGCAGTGGTGGCTTTTGCATTCGGCAGTGTTATCGTAACACCCAAAACGACACTTGGATTTTCACCACCATCATTGAGTAAAAGAAATATTCATAAAACAAAGGCACAACAGCAAGCATCGAAACTCAGTCCCTCTTTCAAAACCAAACAACAACAATGCAGACCAACAGCAGGAGTTGTGGGCACTAGAATTTTTTCAGAAGCCACGACGTCGGCATCAGCAACATCCTTTTCGTCCTCTCCTGATGATCCCCAAGTATTTGCAACTGGATATTCTCCAAAACCAGACTTGTTGGAGGCTATTCAAGAGGCTACTGACAATGCTGTCAAATCACTTCCCAAGGCAGTGTCGCCTGAAACAGGAATAAGTCTTGCGATTGTTACCATTTCATCTCTGTATGATGGGCAATCTAGTCCTAGCGTGGTCGTTCCCGCTGTCTTGTCGTCCGCGTCTGTATATGGGAAGGGCATTCAAAACCTTGTTGGGTGTACCACAGGAGGTGTTGTTAGTAGTATTACCAATTATGATTTGCCCAACTCACCCGATGGAGGTGGAAGTATTACACAACAACAACCAAAGTCATCTCTACCGATAGAAAACGAAGGACTTCCGGGTGTTAGTGTGACTCTTTCTCTTTTACCCGATGTTCACGTCAAGGTAAGTCTTGTATCGATTGAATCGTACTATTCCAACAATAGTTGCTGTGGATTATACTTTCTTTACAATTTACCGCTTTTCATAGCTCATGTACTACATTGTTTTCTTCTGTCGTTGTCCAAAATAATAATGATAATCGTTTAGACATTTCATGTCTTGGGAGAAGACGTACCCGATGATGTTGGGCGAGTTTCGCAGGATTCCTTTAAGGCAGCCATTGGACTTTCCAAATTTGGTGAAATGGAAGAAGGCAGTGAAGACGATGGTTCTGAACCATCCACTCCTGCATTTATGCTTATTCCTAATCCTGCTTTTCAAAATGAACTTGATGACTTGATTGAGGGGATTAAATATGCCTACCCTTCTAGCACGACCTTTGGTGGTATCGCATCAACGGTATCTTCATTATCAAGAGGTAAGGAAACAGTACACAGCTCAATCTATTTTTTTTCTTCTCTAGATGATTTGTCTTGTGACTTTTGATAACCTTGCATGTATCGTCTCAATTTATCATGTTGTTTGTCCAACAACAAATCTTTTCTTTCATAAAACATGTAGCTCGTTTATTCCGGTATGATGCATCAGATCCTCAATGTATACAAACTTTGACAGATGGATGTGTCGGAGTTGCAATGCAGGGTGATTTGGAAATGAAAACTATGATAGCTCAGGGTGCCAAGCCAGTGGGTGGTGTGTACCGTGTCGTTTCAGGAGAAGCCTCCACTATCAAGGCTATTTCCCTAGATGAAGTTGCTACACAAGATGAAAAGGAAGCCAATGAAGAGGACAGCGATGAAAAGGAAGAGATAGAGATGGATGAAGCTGAAAAGGCGAGAGTAGCCGCTGCGCAACAAAAGGCCATGATCCCAAAGCCTCCTCTAGCAGAAGCAAACTTTTTGATGAAAACTCTTAGTGATGATGATCAAGCCTTTATGAGAAAAGCTCTGGTACGCCTTTCGTGTTACAAATGGTCCGTCTGTTATTGCGTTTGATATAGTCATTTCTCACTCGGCTGGTTTCCCGTGTTTCTTTGTTTCTTTCGATCCTTGTTAATTTTTCGTAGCTTGTGGGAGTCGAACGTGGAGGTTCAATGGGTCGTACACCTAGCGATCTAATGCGATTGGCAGAAGGTAGAGGTCACCGATTTGCAGTATTTCAAGTGGCCAGTGCAGGTATGAAAGATGGATCTGTTACTTTGCCATTAGGGAGTGTCGATATTGATACTGGGACACGATTGCGATATTACGTTCGAGAAAGTGACTTTGCGAAAAAGGAAGTGGAAGCTCTTTGGATGGGGTATAAAAAGCGTACATTAGAAGAAACTATGATGAATAGTGATGGTGGCAAAGGAATGTTTACTCCTAGCTGTTGCTTGCTCTTTTCAACTCTTGACAGAGGGACAAAATTATTTGGTGGGAAGAGTGGATATGAAAGTTCTGTCGCGTCGGACTTTTTACCAACACTTCCTGCCTTCGCTGGATTTTTTTCAAATGGAATCCTTGGCAAGCTTGATGACACAGAATCTGGTAGTTTGAATACAATGGTCCATGGGAGTGCTGCGCAATACGTGCTAATTGGGAGCAGTAAGTACCACGAAAAGAGGGTAGTATTCTTTTCGAAAATGGTGGCATCGAACGTCTCTCACAGTATTTTCTTTGTCCGTTTATTTCAACATTTGCTATTCTCTATCAGAGTCTCGTCGTCCGATCTACTCTCCAGCTAAAGCAATTTGGGATGAGGAACAGGCAGCGAAAAAGGAAGAGGAAGATGCCTTCGAACAGAATGCTCCTGAGGAAGATGGACAACCTACTGAACGCACCCCTGTGGTACTAGAGGAACGGGCTCCTCGGTCGAAGGACGGTGAACTCATTTTGAAACGTCGTGAAATCCATTCAGGACGCGCAATGACGGTTTCAGCTGTTGAATGGAGTGTTGCAGAAAAAACTGCAACTCCTACGTCGGTATTGGAAGGATTCATGTGGGACAAGGAAACAGAGGTTGACCGTTTCCGTGAACGAGTTCCTCTCCAGAATTTAGTGAGTCAGTGTAAGCTTTACACATTGGATCCATCGAAACCATCCCCTCGCGATTGGATTGGTCCTGTAATGCATGCGGCAGAGGATGGAAAGTTTGTCATCATTCCAGAATGCAAAAGAATGGAACCAACAACTGGAAGTTTAAGAAAACGTTATAACGTCGCAAAACTGACCAAGCAGCTGACATTGGCTGGTGCACCCGCGATGAGCGTCAACTGCGATAGTATTCTATTCGGTGGATCACTCGATGACATACCCAAAGCTCGTGAAGCATCGTCGTCTGCTGCTGTTGAATTGTCAAAGACAGAAAATGATGGAGTCGTAGTGCCACCAATCCTTGCCTCGGATTTGGTTTTATATCCCTATCAGCTTTATAAGCTCCGGTTGGCAGGCGCTGATGCCGTCAATCTGGTGGCGGGATCTCTTGCAGGCAAAGATCTCCTGTATCTATCAAAGATTGCTCAAAGCCTTAAGTTTCAAACAGTAATATCTGTTACTTCCGAGGTTCAAATTCGTGCAATAGCAAGCTTGTCACCAGGAAGTGTTAGTGCTCTAGTCTTATCCAACAGAGATCTCGAAGATTTCAGTTTTGATATGACTGGGCAACAAGCGCTAGACTTGTTGAAGAGCGATGCATTGAAGGAATTTCGTGCCAAGCACGGAGACGATGTGCCTGTACTGGTAGAAGGCCGTGTTGGTCTGATTGTACGTACAGATGATAAGGGCGACACTTACCCTGAGCAGTACTTAAAGGAGCTGAAAGAGGCTGGTGCTTTAGGTGCAATTGTTGGTGGAAGTTTAGCTACCTTGAACGGAGAAGACAGTGGGAAGTCTTTTGAGGAACTTGCGGCAGCGTGCTAAAGTTATTAGATAGTTGATATATTTAAATCGCAGAAAATCACATAGGAACTCGACCTCTTAGTGTAAAAGTTACACGATTTTATAATGATTGCTACCTGTTAATTTAAAGAAATCCCCCCAAAAAAGAAGAGGGAAAAATTATACACGGTATAAAGTAGGTCTAAATTTTATGTTTTTTTGTGCCTGAATTCAATCACAGCTTGTAAACAGTGAATCATCATGCATTCTTGACTCAGAAACACCCTTTGATTACACCTACAGTAGTTCTGTGTTTCCCCCCTGCATTGACAACTTTGTTGAAGGTATTGTTGTGTCGGTTTTCCCCACTTATTTCCCAGCCACCTCCCACAGTATATTGGTACTATCTGCACACAATGAATCCTCTCTGGACTGTTCCCATTCAATCTTTCTGATCTAGTCCTTCCACCTTTCTCATCCAACTTGTTATTGATCATCTCCTCTGCCAATGGCTTCCTGAAATCAAGTTGGGGTACTGCTCCAATACCATTTATCCATGCATGAAGCATGTTCATGTTCACCTCAGTCACACCTAAAATAAAAGCAAAGTTACAATGTGACCACCACTTTGTTGCCCAAGTCTCCTCAATTGACATTGGTGAATGCCTCCTATTGTTAGGAACGTCCATCATATGTCTTGCATAGAAATTTTGATGAATTGGTTCTGGATGAGTAAGTTCTTTGGTCACCATCTGTCCATCATTGTTCTTATATGTCCGTCTTGTTTTTGCTCCAGGTACTCTTTCATTGTTTCCATGTGTAGACATGATCATCATTGTGTAGTCCAGTTCCTTCATACAATACACATGATACTTCAACCCATCTCTCTTGTTCTTCATGAAAACTAAATATGGCCAAATCATGCATATGAGCTCATGCACACCATACAATCTGCCCAACACAAATATGGCATGATATCCATTTTCCAAAATTTCAATTTTTTCTTTGAAGACAAAAAATGAGGTCTCACAATGGCCCCATTATTGTTGTCCCAAAAGGTAAGTTGATTGTTGTGAAAATTCTTTTTGATGACAGCAGTGTTCTTTTTATACTTCATCTCTCACCTCATTATGTTGATTGTTGTTATTTTTCACCATGGGCATTCAAAGCCAACACAGAAAAAGTAGCACGTGTGTGCCAAAAATGCAGTCAACTTGTCACACAAGACAAAATTACTGACACAAAATCAGGAAGCTATCCTCCTGGCTGTTCTCTACAAAAAGATAGAGATGAAGCAGTCAACCCTTTGGGGAAGGGCTGCTCCTCCCACTGTTGGAAATGGTGAGATCATCTGTGATGGATGCAGGTTTGGTCCCACCTTCAGAAAAGGACATCATATCACATACCATTTTTTGAAATATTATGGCATGAACAAGGCAAGGATCAAGAAAGAATTGGAGAAGGCAAATGCTCCCAAGCCTTCTCCAATCACTTACCATGCTCAACCTGCCAGACTGAGGGTCAACTTTATTACTGACAAGACCATGTCTAGGACAGTACCATCAATGGAAAAGGAAAACACTCCACCAATGGTAGTTGTTCAAACAATGGAAGAAGAAGAGGCACAAGAAGCTGCACAAGAACAACAACAAATTGCGGACATCAAAGATATTTCTCCCACTTTTCCTGATGTTAATGACAACAGTGACAAAGTGTCTTTAGCAAATCAGAATGCAGAGGATAGTTTGGCAGATGAAGTCCAGGAGGTTTTACCTGACACTCCAATCAACATTTATGATACTGTTAGTGCATGAGCAGTAAAAGCTTCACTGCAGTCCCATCTGGCAAAAAAATGTCCACCATATAAGGCAAAATGTAGTAAGGCACTGTTTGAAATGTCAAAACACTTAGTTGAGATGCTCCCTTTAAAATTTGATAGTAAAAGTAACAAGATGCTTGGAGGATTGGAAAAAAAGAAAAACTTATGTGGTACAATACCCATTTTCCTGATGGCAGGACATGCTTTGAGATTCCTCAAGAGTCATGTCTTGAGGAACCATTTATGCCTTACAGTTCAATAGTAGGTACCAAACTCTACATACTAAGAAGGGAGATACAAGACCCATCCATCTTTTTGGGTTGTACCAAGGCTGGTTGTTGTGGGGAGCTGATTCACAACCATTTTGATGTAACTAAGAATAGTTAGATGATGCCCATTATTTGTGCAGAAGGCAGGCCTGCCTGGGTCATCAGTATGAAATACTGCTGTGACACATGTGGTGACATTTGGTATGCACATGAAGTTAGATTGTTAAATACTTTACCAAAATGGATGCAGGCATCCTTTCCAGTCTTGACAAAATATTTGACAAACCAACTACTTTTGAGCAGGTCCACATCAGACCTGCTGGACCGTATGATGATTACCTATGGAAACAGACCCATGCTTGCTTGTTTCATTTACAAAAGGATGGGGAAGGAGTATCTTGTCAACAAAATGTCCTACTATGAACAATGTGGGACTAACAATATCAAGGATGCCATGCCATTTCTGTGTTTGCAAGACTGACTGGGGGATCCTAGGATCCTGCCCAGCAGGGAACAACTAAGGGACATCTTTGACCAGTCCCACAAGTTGAATCTCACATTAAGTGGGGTATCCAATGACATGCAGCATACCCAGGAGATCCAATCAGTAGGTTCTGGTGGGGTGTTCTGTCACAACCACACCCACCAGACTTTAAAAACTACCAGAGTAGTCTTGGTGCAAAAAGTGTATGGGATGCAAGTAATAAGGGAGGAGAGATCATGTATGTAGTAATAGTTTTGACTACTAAAGTATTGGATCCTGTGCATGCAACAAAGGGAATGGTAAGGAGGCCTAACTTCCAGGAGAGACTTGAAGAAGACATGTTGAGTGACACCCAACTTGAAGCTGACCAAGGTATTGTTATGTACAATGACACCTGGCCAGCTAATGACACATTTTGGACTATGTTGTTCCCAGATCTGCAGGGCAAGCTGGGACTCTTCCATTGGATAAGCAGAATCTACAAGACCCTGAATAACAGGCATCCTTACTACTTTCAAGCAGAACAGGACTTAAGTGCCTGTTGCTACCATTTGTCAGCAAGGACATGGCTAAGTTACTAAATAGCCTGAAAGATGGGACTCTGATTGGTAAGTCCCATACAGAATCAGATATCAGAAACTTAAAGAAGACCAAGACCTGGAAGTTGTACCACAAGTACCTGAGGAAGGACATCTATCCTTCCCCAGAGATAATCCAGAACCTGGATGACTGGTTTGTTAAGTACAAATGTACTGCCAGTCCAGGTCAGGACCCTGCAGGAGGAAGGCTTGACCCTAAAACAGGCAGGACCTTTTTTGGACCTGAGACAAAAAATGCATTGAAGAACAATAAGAAGACATCCTGTTATTTACAGGATGTTTTACCTTTAGAGAAGATGTATTGAAAAAAAGACCCACCTAAGAGGTCCAACCAAGATGTGCATGATCTGTGCACCTACAAGTCGGACCACAGTGAAGGTTGACTTGAGGCCTTCCACAATGAGGAGGCCAACATGGCCAACACGAACATGAGGGAGTCACTTTCTGACTTCATTCACCTTAAGGGAACAGCAAGGTGGAATGTGCAGGTCAGGGAGGGGAACAAATTTGACTCCCTGACTGCTGACGAACATTCCAAAGTTCTGTTGTTTTTCCATGGCAAACCACTGGTTATTTAATGAGTCTGACCTTGCTGTTGTCAATTCAATGGCAAACAAAGGTAGGGATTACAGAGGACATACTGCCCTATGTCACTAGTGTTGACAGTGGTACAACACAACAATCAGATAATCAACACACAAAAGAAAAGAAGACTTTTATTTTGTGGTGAAAATTATGAGCTAGTTTAAAGAGTTAGTTTTATGGCAGAGAAGATCTGAGTCAGAAGTAAAGAAGGTTAAGATTCAGAAAAAGATCCAGGAACTTATTAAGTGGTGAAAATTATGAGCTTAGTTTAATCCAGAGAAGATCTGGCAATTTAGTAAGAAGTAAAAGGTTCAGGAAATATTTAGTAAAAGGTAAATTGGAGTCCGTCTGCTTGTCCCTGCATCAATCATTTATCCTCAAGAGTGTCCAACAGGGAGTGTAGTTCATGTACATCTGAATGTACATCTTCTACCTGAAGACAATGGTGAGAGTTTTTTTGCTGCTTACTTTCATGAGCAGCAAAAAAAGAATGCAACAATGGCACTGCACCCACTCAACAATAGGTGCCAGTGCAAAAAATGCATGAATAATCCTGTGCAACTGCCTGAGGCAACCGCACAACCATCCCAAGCCATCAGAATGGTTGTACAACATCCCAAGAAGAAAATGGTAAGTAAAAAAAGGAAGGCAGGAGCCCAAGAGTTCATCTTGGCTCCTCCTTCCCTGATAGCATCGCAAATTCTTCCAAACCCGGGCCATTTTTGGCCAAATTTGATGCCACCAATTGCAACTGTTCTCATGTTAGCCATGGTACAGTTTCAGCTTGCCAATTCGTACAAGCAGCAATAGCAACAAATGATGGTGCTGCTGCCACCATCAAAAGTACAAAAGAGGCAGGAAGATTATTGGTGCCAGGGATGTTTCAAGTGGAACATGAAAGGTCAAAAGGGACATCGTCCGATGGCATGCAAATGCCGTAAGTAAGGTAATTCGTTAATTTTAATAGGTTTGTTGTTGCGTACAGTACATATTTATTTCGTACCTTTTTATACAGTATCTAAGCGTAATACAATTTATCCCTCCAACTTGCAGGGATAAAGTCTCCCCACGGGCGTATTAGGGATAGGAGGCTTTCGCCCCCTCTGTCCGTTTTCTTCCTTTCCCCCCTCCCCCCTCCATTAAGGATCGGGGGTTTTGCCCCCTCCCTCCCTCCCTTTTCTTCCTTTTTTTCCTTTTTTTCCTTTTCCTCCCCGTTTGGCCAATTCGACCGGGGGCTCCGCCCCCTCCCCCTCCCGTATCCAGGGAGGCTCCGCCCCTCGCTAAACTCACGAGTAGGTCCTACTCGACTCGTACTCCGATCTTTGGTTTTTCGGCATTGCGGAACGCGCGTTATTCGAAGGATTTTTGGTCTCTCCTTCTCTCCCCATCCCACATCCTTGGAGAACCGCTGGCCTGCTTTGGGCGCATCCTCTCCTGCGACACCTGCACTCTTTTAACTCTTCAGACACCTCTTGCCTCTCGCAACTTGTCTCTTGGGACTTGCGGCAAAGGTAGACTCCATTGTTAGACTAGTCTAGACGACCACACTGCATCATAGACGCACGAGCAAAGGAGGAAAAAAAATAGTAGAAAGACCACTGTCGCGGTGAAAAGAAAAAGGTTACTTGCGTCTCACAATTAATATAGGTCTGCAAATCCATGGGGGCACCGGTCGATCCCCGCCAAGGTGTGGCTCCTCCTCCTATTGACCCTCGTCAACAGCAGGTCGCACCCGCACCTGTACCACCTCCACCAATGGACCCACGCCAGCGTGCTGCTGCAAGACCAATTCTCTTTGGTGGGGAGGATGCCATGGAAGAGGATGAGGCGATGCCAGCCGCACTCTTGCCCGCAGCTCCGTCGAACACAAGCCAGGAGTTGCTCTCTCGGATAGTCCAACCGTCACCGTATCCTCACCATACTGTCACAGGTCCTGCGTCATCTCGTTTCCGAAATGCCCTTAGCCGTGTCACCACCCACCCATCCACTGATGTTGAAGCCTGGCAGGCCTTGATCACCGAGGCAAGCACCTGTTATCGCAATATCTTGTCATCTCTTCACTCTGTCGACGCTGATACCCACGCGAAGTTAGACTGGATCGAAAGTTGTTACGGAACCTTGCTCAAATATTTCCCCTATGCATCAGCTCATTACGTGACTGTAGTTGAAATGATGCTTGCACAAAGTGCTCGAGTAGGTGAAGAAGAGGGACCCTTGGTGGATTATGGGATGGATACCTCTCAACGTGCCATTCGTTGCGAAGCTATAGCCGAAAACATATTTCGAAAAGTATTGGGCATCCAAATGGACGGAAATCCGGTTCAAGAAACTAGAGTAGGGGGAATGTGTACATCAAGCGTCGAGCTGTGGTTGTTGTATGTGCGGAAGCGTATTCGTGATGGCACCCGATATGCAGCAGAGACGCTATCCGATGAAGAAAAGCGCGCCGACCTTATCCGAGAGTGGACAACCAATGCGTACGAGCTTGCTATTTCTCACGCATCCTTTGTTCTCAATAACCACCTGATTTGGAAGCAATACTTAGCTTACGTAAAATCATGGACGTCCGTTGGCTCAACTACAGACCACGCTCTTTCGCAGAAGCAGATGGTTCAGTTGCGATCTATCTATCAAAGGCTTGTCACGCATCCGATGACGGGGTTAGATCAATTATGGCAGGAATACGAAAGCTTTGAACGAGGGCAGAGTGAAGCTTTAGCGGAGGCTCTTATTGCCGAATTTTCCCCAAAGTATCAACATGCTCGAAGTGTTTATCTCGAGCGAGCTCGCATCTACAACGTTGCAGAGCTACAAATGGGACGACTAGCGACGCCACCCGTTGACATTGCTGACGAAGATTATGCCTCGAAAATCGCGGAAGAAAATCGATTTCTTGCCCTTTGGATAAAGCGAACCTCGTACGAAAGGACAAACCCAGAACGACTGACACCCACAGACTTGGTTCAAAGGATACGACAGGCGTATAAAGAAATGGCTTGCGTCCTGACGGGGCACCCTGAAGTCTGGCACATGTGGAGTACATGGGAACTTCTCCGCTCAGGTGCAAAGGATTCTGATCGGGTGGAATACTCATCTGCTGTCCTTCTGCTAGCACAAACGCACATCCCGGACTCAACGCTTCTTGCTTATGCTCAAGCTCAAATTATAGAACTGCACACCGATACGCCCTCCGATTGTATGAAGGTGATGAAAAGTTTCGTAGAGCGCAATCCTAATACTCTTGGGTTTGTTCTCCACCAGCAAATGGTTCGGCGTCACAAGGGAATGGATGCTGCACGTGCTGTATTCGCAAAAGCACGAAGAGTACTACTCGAAAAGTCAGAAATGATTGATAACAAAGCCGACAGTGAAGGAAATAAAGAAGCTCAGGACAACTCTGGTGCTACGAAAGAAGGCGGGAAAGGTGAAAATGCCGGGACTTCCTCTGAAGTAGTAGATGATTTAGAATCCAGGGGTAAAAGAAAAATGGTCACAAATCGACTTGATCCAACTGTGGGGACGACGTCTTCCATTCCCGGCGCAGGGGAAGCTATGCCTGATCCGGCAACAACAGACGACGTAGCTACAGCTGGAAATGACCCAACTACTTTAAAGGGGACTCCAGGTCCAATAACCTGGCATTTGTATGCCTCTCATGCCGCTATGGAGCATCGACTGAATAAATCTCCAACGATCGCCGCTCGCGTCTATGAACTAGGACTCCGGAAGCACGTATCTTTTCTTACGAAGCCTGCGTATGTGTTACGATACGCACAATTGTTATTGGAGTTGCACGACATTGACAATTTGCGAGCTCTCTTGACTCGTGCTGTCGCAGCCTGCGAGGGACAAGAAGGCAAGTCAGATGAAGTCGCAGCGCTTTGGGACATGACGCTGCGATTCGAATCTATGATCAGCGGCGGATCCTCCGAGAGCGTCTCTGCATTACATAACATCGAAAGACGTAGGCGCGCAGCTCTGATGGGTGCTGAAGTAGAGGACGTGTCGACGGGAGGTCTAGTGGGCGTCAGCGACCCCGTGGTTGGGATCGGCTCACACAAATCTACTATAGCGGAGCAATTAGTTCGATCAGAAGGATACGATATTAGTTCCAATATTGTCAATGGGATGAGTCGCTCTGTGGATGTCCTGGAAATCATGGGTCTCTGGGGAAATAATGACGGCTCTAGTAGTCGGTCGCGAACGTCAAGTAGCAGTAAGACTGAGTGGGAAGACGACATGGCCGGAGGAAAGAGCGACTCTTGCTACCAACGAAGACTGCACTTCCAGCAGCTCACAGCATCTGGATTGTCGGCCGAATCTGCCATGTTGGGAGATGGTGGTGCACCAGGTGCGGGAGGGCCCAAATTTTTATCCGCAAAGGATCGTCTCCAGCAAGTTGGCGGAGGAGGACCATCAGGTCAAAATAGTGCTTCACAACTGATCCTACAACAAAGTCCAGAATGGCTTCATCCTCTCTTACTTTTACTGCCGAAGCCACTTTATCGGAGTGCGTTTATGAACAAACCACCACCGCATATGACAGAAATGGCACTAACAGGATTGCGTGTTTCCGTGTTACCATCCGAAAGACCAACCGACGACGCTAGAATAAATGGATCACGGAAGCGGAAATCAGACGGAGGCGATTCTTCTGACGAAGAAGATGGAGGAATTAAAGCTGGCGGAGGATATGGCAGTCAATTTCGGGCGAGGCAAAGGGCAAGGCAAATGGGGGTTCAACAAAATGGTTCCCTCGGAGAAGGAGTTGTTGGTCCATAATAATTTTGCTGCCTTGCTGGTCTCATTAAAGTTAAGCATTAAATTCCAAGTCGTCTTTCGGGTAAATAATAGCACGAATTTGAAATGATTGAAAATGTTGTATTTAATTTTTTTAATTCGGGTTAAACCCAAATTCATCCTACTAGAATTTCACTGGAGCACCAACCATTGAAACTTGGGCAATCCCAAAGATTCTTTGGTGCGATTGCATCGATACCTGAAATTTCAATAACGAAAGTGATGAAGTTTTAGCTGAGTTGCCTTTCCAGCTGCGAAAATTTTTACTCTATCTTAATTTAGACAGTTCTTAAAAGCCACATGATTTGGATCTCCTAATCAAGCTTAGAGAAACAATCCTTAATCGGAGTAGATCTTTGATTGTAAGTGCATTCCACCTGCCGAGTAATATTTATCTATGAGAGCACGAGATTAATGCCGATGCTTGAATGATAGTGGTTTCCAAGATGTTCAATAGATAACAAACAAATCAGTTTCGTCCGTCATAAGGAGCTTCTTGTTGATTCTGATGCAAGTCATCAGAGGTATAGTCCGACCGTTGCAACCCGCAATCTTCATTGAAGGGAGCAAAATTATTTTCATCAGCCTGGTTTTCCGGCAAAGAATGATCGGCGCCAAATCCTTGTTCGCGAGAATCATGAAGTTGGTTCGATCCTGAGTGAGGGTGCTCTTGATAGGAGTGATCCGTCGCCATTGAGTTATTGGAGTAATACGCATTTCCTCCTTGCATCGGATGCCAACTACCCCCCTCCATCGTCGCACCTCCCGAATGAGTATGGTATTGTGGCTGGTGTGAATAGTGGTAATGACTGTAAGCGTTTGGGTTTGAATGCGGTGCAGTCTGGCGGGAAATGTCGACATGGTTTGAAGCATGATCATGATAGTAGGATGGGTGCATCCCTCCTTCAGCTGTGTACTGATGATGAGTGTTTGTAGCATTGTACCCGTTCATTGCCTGCGGCGGAGATTGATTAGTGTTTTGATACACATGTTGGGATGGGTTTTGGTCTCTGGTAGTGCCAGAGTACCAGTTCGCGGTAGGTGGTGCATCTTCAGTTTGAGAGGAGGACCACCCGCCATGATGATGATAGCTTCCTATATGTCCTTGCTGCGAAGGCGTGAAAGATGACTCATTTCCTTGGTTACCATGACTACCTGACGTGTCCCATGTCTGGTACTTGTAAGCATTCTTCTGGTACATGACATGGTCGGTAGAAGCATCGTGCTCTTCTTGTTGCTCTCTGGAATGCCTTTCTTCCTCGGCCTTTTTGTTGGCCTTCCAGGCAGTAGTAGCGGCCTTATATTCCAGGCGAAGTTCATATTCCTCGTCAACAAAAGGCTTACGCTCTTCTTCCGATGCATTTTTCCAGTTTGTTGCTAGGATTCTTGATATCTCAGTACTCATCGCTTCAGGATGCAATTGCTTTACCTCTTGCCTCTTTGCATGAGAGTAGGCAAGGAAGGCCGACATTGGCCGCCTCGGAGCATCTGGGTCCTTCATCTTTCTTTTTACTGGAACCTTCCATGGCCCCGTATAACTTTCTTTTTCGACAATGTACCGAGCTTTATCTCTGCGTGCCAACTCCTCCCATTTCTCTCTTTCTTCAGCACTCAAGTTTTTCCACGCTTCTGACACCATTTTGGCAACAGCTGTAGTCTGCACCGTCAATTTTAGTTTGTTTTCAATGGGGTCGATAACGTAAATGTTTCGAGAGTGCAAAAAAGTTTATGAGACTGGCTTCCGCTGTATTATCAATCAATGAAGAAGGACTAAGGAAAACTCAAGAGCGAAGGTCAAACTTACTTTCATGGCTGTAGATTGAGAATCATTATTGGTCTGTTTTCGAATTTCTTTGTGCTTGTGGGTAGAAAAGAACATGTACGACGATTTAAATCTCTTCGGTGCTTGTGGGGCCTTTTTGAACTTGCTTTTCGGCTTTTTCCCACTGCTGTTTCTGGATGGGACCTCGGACATGTTCAACTTCCGACTTTAAACGAACCAAAGAATAAGAAAACACGAGCTTAAACTGGACAAGTAATTGTAGGTGCAACAAGATGCGCGACCTCTGCAGCAGCAGCAGCAGCGTCGTTAGTGATAATCGATGTTACAAGAATGTACCTTTACCATACGAAATAAGCAAAGGAGGCACTTTCAGCCGCTGTAAAACACCTTTACCAAACAAAATGAGCTACGGAGGAACTTTCGACCGCTGTAAAACAGAAATCTACTTCAGAACATTTTTATACAGCGCGTGGAATGAAATTCTGTATAATTAGTGATTGGATCAGGCATTATTTTACTTTGTATTATTTTTCTTCAGTCTCGATGACCACTCAGTGCTACTACTTCTAGAGGTCCTAAAATAACCTCTCAGGACCTACTTTTTTTTACTAGCGATACGCGAAGCAACTCTGATAATAATGATCTTGGAAACAAATCGATGTAGGTGAGCTCTAACGAGCTAGATTAACATTTATTAACATTTATTTCACAAAAAATAATAGTAACATTCTTTGCGAATAATTTATATATAGTATGTTTCCTAGCATAAAGTAGTATGCTGTTTTCAATTTTGCTTCAGAAATAATTTTCCTACTTAGCAGGTACGTACCAGGTACTGTGCTTCAGCCCTTACCCTAGCCTTATTCACCATTTAAAGAGGCCACGGAAAACTTCCGAAAACCGAACGCTCTTCTCAACTCTCCATAAACACAGTTTTACGAATCTACGATTAAATACGACATACCTTAAAATAAATAAAATACTTATTATTCCTCCGGAAACAAACAAAATCTCTAATTTACTTTACCTGTACAACCTCGTACTGTACATAAAATTTACTGATACCCTTATCATACCTACGTACCTGGTACCTTCGAGTCCTACAGGTAAGGTACCTATAATAACATCAAACCAATACAATGATGTCGGAAGAATTCAAATTGCTCTCAATATTATTATGGATATCAACTACCTTCATGGAAAATTAAATAATACTGTATTAGTCTAAAAAATAACGATGCAACGCACGTGCGTGGCAGATTGTGTAGGTGCTCGGTTAGTCCAAGTACCAGGTAGGTCCCAACTGCATTGGGGTACCAATAATTCATCGTGGTACCTGGTAATATAACGTTATAATAGATGTGCGTGCAAAATGAATGATAGCATTGGGTGTTATTCACTGAGATTATTCTCTACCAGGTACATTTTCCGACGTTTTAAACTGCACTGCAGTAGCTAGAGCGCATGGCTTTATCTATGGAATGTGCCTGTTACCTGATATTGTATTGCATTTCTAACTTACACTGCAGTGTAATGGAAGTGATATTGTACTTGTACAGGTACTGCCTTCCTAATCAAACTTTCAGAACCAGGGGCTGTACCAGGTACAGTACGTGTATGTTCGAAAGGGGCTTATGCTGGTTCGCAGTGTGCTGTCGGAGAAAAAAAATTCCCCGCGCAGCGCCGATGCTGCCCAAAAAAGGGAAGGATCGCTGATAACTGAGGCCCGTTCCCAAGCTCCAAATTCGGCGTATAAAATCAGCGTCAAAAATCAAAACCGGAAGATGGACAGACATTTTGACGCTGATTGAAAAAAAAATACCCTGAATAACCTAAGCTGTTTTTGCTCGAGGTTAATCAGCGTATTCGGCGTATTTTTTTTCGTAACGTTGACTCGTTGAAATAAGTACTCTACGTAGAGTACGTATAATTTCACAACCATGGAAAACGAAAGCAGTTGCGACGACGAAGAGCACCTGTTGCTCATGCTCTTGCTGCAGGATATGTTGGAGGAGTTGGAGAAGATGGAAGAGTCTTCGGAAGTTCCGCATGTCACAAGATGATCCTACTAAACCTAAAATGGAAAAGGAAGTGGCAGACATTACTAAACGACAAAAGGATTTCAAAGCAGCAGAGAAAAGAGTAGGTGAAAGAACAATGGATTTGAAAAACTTTCATAGGCCATCATCATCACCATATATCCTAGCAGAAAATAATAAAGAAGTTGTGGCAGAATGTAAAGAAAGACAAAAGGCAGATAAAAAAGAGGAGGAAAAAGATACGTTTGTAAAATATCTTGATGGCGATGATCTTTTTAAATGTGTAGGAGATTTGTATTTTGCATATAAGTTTTCAGATTGGAAGAAGTTAAGCAGGGATGAGAAAAGGGAAGCTGAGA
>WKLE02003969.1:0-12169 GCA_014885115.2 Asterionellopsis glacialis
TACTGAAAATTGATATATGACGTCATAACGAGCAAGCCGTCTAATTTCCAAAAATCGTCAAGAGAGTTGTGCTGGGACTCCAGGTACCAGTTAAGTCCTACCAGGTAGAGTCTTACGGTACGATTACCAGGTACATTATTTGATAGAGGTACGGTAGGGGGGAAGTACTTTATTTACGCTCCCCATCCTTTTATCTCAAATCTCCTTGCTGTCATCCCTTTTCTGTCTGTACGTATGTCTCTAGAGCGCTTGCTTGTTTTTTTTAGTAAGGTGGTAAGTCAATTTGCGGTCCGGGGGCGGGGGGGGCGGGGAAACTGTGATCATTACAAGTCTCTCGTTTATTACGTACTGCTGTCTACGAGAATGCAATTTTTTTCATCCCCACCTCACTCTCTCTTTTTTTTTTTTAAAGAAAGGAATCGTAGTAGTTACCCACCATGTCGAACGAAACTTTAACTCTCCGCGGCACTTTGCAAGGTCACAGCAATTGGGTGACCTCCATCGCTACCACACCTGAAGATCCCAACTTGGTTTTGAGTTCTTCTCGTGATCATTCTGTTTTGGTCTGGCAATTGACTCACTCCGGTGAAGATGGTCAATTCGGATATGCCCGTCGCGCCCTCCGTGGACACTCTCACTTTGTCTCCGATGTTGTCATTTCCAGCGATGGACAATTCGCCTTGAGTGGGTCCTGGGATGGATCACTTCGTCTTTGGGAGATCAACTCTGGAAAAACCACACGTCGTTTCGTAGGACACACCAAGGATGTCTTGAGTGTTGCCTTTTCCGTCGACAACCGTCAAATTGTTTCTGGATCACGTGATAAGACTGTCAAACTTTGGAACACCCTCGGTGAATGCAAGTACACAATTGCCTCTGGAGAATCCGAAGGTCACACCGAATGGGTTTCCTGTGTCCGTTTCTCACCTTCTCAACAAGTTCCTCTCATTGTCAGTTGTGGTTGGGACCGTCTTGTCAAGGTTTGGTCCTTGACCAACTGCAAGCTCCGCAATGATTTGGTTGGACACACTGGATACTTGAACACTGTCTGTGTCAGTCCTGATGGATCTCTTTGTGCCTCTGGTGGTAAGGATGGTACTGCCATGCTTTGGGATTTGAATGAAGGCAAACGTTTGTACAGTTTGGATGCTGGTGAAATTATCAATTCCCTCTGCTTTTCTCCCAACCGTTATTGGTTGTGTGCTGCCACCGATGATTCCATCAAGATTTGGGATTTGGAATCCAAGGTTGTTGTAGATACTCTCAGACCCGACGAAGAAAACGAGGATGGAACCCCTGCCGGAAAGAACCCCAAGTGCAACTGTTTGGCCTGGTCTGCCGATGGATCCACCTTGTTTGCTGGATACTCTGATAATTTGATCCGTGTATACACTGTCACTGCTACTTCTCTCTAGAGAACCAGCGCAAGCCAAGAAAAAAATTAAGGAAAGTTTAGTATAAATAAGTTTTAAATTAGTTTTAATTTTCTTTGCGAAACTGATTGTGGCATTTGTTGTTGTTACAGTTGGTATTCTATACCTTCTATTTGGTTTTCTTTCTTTTTTACGAGTGATGAAGTTTTAGCGAACGATATGCAGCTTACACCCCCATGATATTTTCCAAACTACTTTATGATTTTCACCAAGAAAAATACATACAGCCAGACAAGATAACCATGAATTTGAATTTGTTTCCTTTTCGACAAAGAATCCCTTCCCTTCTTCTGGAGAAAAGAAATTCTACTCTAATGAGGTAGGAAACCATGTAATTTTTTATTCTGTATTCATTGTATACATGCTATTCTTTTTTCATTGACAAACTTCAGAAAGCAGCACAATGGAAGTGAAGTTTCAATAATTATACAATACATGGATAATAAAAAATCTTCCTCGAAAACTTATCTTCGTAGGTTGTTCTTTCCCGGAGGTTTTGCGTATGAAAGATGTAAATAGGTGGGAGCGCGAAGAAGTACGATTACAACATAGTCCATCCGTCCATCTGTCAAAGGAGTTCCTACCCTACATACGTACTGACCGGTATGTACCTGCATGCGCTCCGTACGGTACTGCTAGGACTAGACGCTGACTAGAGACTAGTCCTAGAGTCCGACAGTGCAGGTAAAGTACCTGGGCCACCTTGACTCTACACCGCAGGACTCTAGAGAGGTTTGTCTAGCTTTCCGATCCGGGATGAGGCAAATTTTTGAAATTCTTTTGTCAGAATTAATAAGAATTTTGTAAATAGGACCGACCACTAGAGTATAAATTCTACCAAAGATTCATGTAGGTAGGACCACATAGTTCCGAGAACAAAAATGAAAGAAATCGAAAAAGTCAAATAATGTACCAACATGGGTGTACCCAGGTACTAGTGGTACCTGGTACCTGGTACAGTACCAGGTACGAGCTCGTAAGGTATACGGTACATCTTCATGACCTACCAGGTACCTTAGGACTAGATATTCTGCTCTAGGTCCTCTACTAGGACCTAAAGAATCCCGACGACTGCATGGGATGAACAGGGAAAAAGAAGTTATTATTTTTTTTGAGAATCAGAGATCACAACACAATTTTTTGTAGCACTACATCTTTTAGTTAAGGTACTTTGTGTATTGCATTCATAAATTCGTGTCCAACTTGAAACAACAAAATAAGAAAATTATTAGAGTAGAGAAAGTATGTCTTCCATGCAAGACGAAGAAGAAGAATGTTCCGAAGTTTTTGTTGGTGGAGGTTGGGCTGGAGTGTACAGTTTGTATCGACGAATTATGGATGATAGTGGTAATGATGATGGCACAGTAAAAAGCAGCAAGGAACAGAGTATTGGTGGTACAAAAACATACTGTCTATTTGAACAATCTTGGAGAATTGGCGGTAGGACATACTCGGTAAATATCAACCAGACCGAATTCATCCTAGACATTGGTTCTTATCGTTTTTCGCCAGATATGCATCTCCCCGGTGATTTGATTATGAAACACTTACAACTTACAACTGAATGTTACGAAGCTACGTGTCCAAGTGCCAAGGAAGACTTTTCAGATAAATTCCAATTTAATTATACCGCTCCATTACGTCGCATTGTTGATCCCAACACAGGATTGCCTGGAGGTTATGCTACAGCAATTTGGAAAATGCTTGAAATCTCCCAAAATTATGGTGCTAAAGTGTATACTCAAACTAGCCTTTCTGAAGTTTCAATCAATGAGGGTGAGGATGGGATTGATGTAATATCCTTAAAATTTTACGACTCTGTCAATAATATGACCCTACATGTCGAGTCTCCTGATCTTGTGATGTTGAACCTTCCTCGAAATAAATTGTTCGAGGTCAAGGGTATTGAAGATTCCTTGGAAAAGTCTGTGGTTGATACTCTCAAATGCACCACTTTTGATAGACCAGCAGATCTTTTCCGTTCTGCTAGCAAATTGCCCAATAAGCCACAAACACTGGCACTGTCCAAAGCCTATCTTTACTATGAAGATGCATGGTGGCATACAGTACTAAATAAAACGTTTGGAATTTATCCTCCTAACACAGAATTTGGTGGGACGCTTACTAAGGAAGGTATGCGCTTCAATATTCGATGGCACGATGGCCCTGTGAGTTGTTCAACGAAAACGAATCACTCTACGTCATGTCACGGTTTATTGGAAAGCTACTATTCTCTGGCTGATGAAACATTTTATTCTTCCATTTCACCCAATGCCAATGAACCACTCGGGTCTGTTTGGAATACCGATGGACCTAAAGCCATTGAAACTCTTGCACAAGTACATGCTGGTATGTTGGATCTACTCACACCTTTATTGGAAGAGAAAGGTATTAATCCAAATGCATTACAACCACCATCAGGCTTAGTGGTGGGTATCTGGCGGCTCCCAACGAAAGAAAATCCACTTGGTGAAGGGTACACGTGTCCAACGAAAGTTTACTACGAGCCTTCTATGTCAGGGTCACCTGCAAATGCGTGCGGTGTACCTGGCCTCACTGAAGATTCTTACCGAGATACAGCACTCCAACCATGGGGGAATACGGTACCCATGTTTCTTGTCAACAATGACTATGTATGTTTAAACGTACGATATATTTATGGCGATTGGGCAGAAGACTCATTACTCCAGGCAGAACGTGCCATGCATTTGATGGGTATGAAACGACCACAGTGGCTTAATAGTTCGTATTATAGTGAAGAAGTTGCCTCAAAGGTTACGGCTTTCGATGGTGGCAGTATGACTTCTACTACTTCTATACTGTTTCGGGAAGGAGAAAGGACCAAAAGAAATGGCAACACAAGCAATAGCTCTGCTCTACAAGGAAAGTTTTTTCTTGGAATGGTTCTTTTGTTTTTATTTTTGCTCTTCAAGGCAATGCAAGGTGCGCAACGGAAGAAGACGTACACTGTTCTACCATAAGTTTACTAATATCGTAAAATATTTTTTTACTTTATATATAATGCAATGCATGACAATAGATCATTACTTGGCAAAAGAGATACGCTTGCCAAAGATCATATCTAGTTCTACGAATAGCTGTTAAATGTTCATGGTAAAGAACAGCGGTGACTGTTTTTTTCCAAAAAGAGTGTTCAATTCGTACTCTTTTCATGAAACCCTCTAAGCATCCTCGTCATTGTCCTTCTTCTCGTTACCATTGTATCCCATAGTAGGTAAACCTTTGCCTGTTAGGATACATGTTGCTACGTGAATCAAGAAACCTGGTGGTCCAATACCATTGCAAAATAAAAGTGCTACTCGTGTATCAATGTTACGTTCCATACCGTCTAACCATATCATACGTCCAACAAATAAATCCCATACCAATACATGTGGCCATTCTTCAGCCACAAAGTTAGGGAATTGAAACATTTTAGTCATACCCTCTAATTGAGATAAGGATGGATCAAATACTTCGCCAAATATCGCAATTTGAGATAAGGCACCTTCTTGTCCAGCAGCGACAATCACAATTGTCAAATGTACTAAAGATAAAAGTACTAGTGGTACAATAGAACCCATGAGGTTTTTCGTCAAATTTGAGTTGGGTGCTACAATCATGGGTAACCAAAGAAATTGGGGTAGAAAGGTATCCAACGAAACACCCGTTTCAATGATTTCTTGAGGTGATAATGATAATAATGATGATTGAGTGTTTGATGTCGTTGTTATTCCTGTTCTTTTATTATTCTTTACAGGAACGTGCACTCGAAAAGAAGTAAGATGAGAAGAAAAGGTAGAAGTGCGTTTCAAATCGGATGGACTAGCAGATTTTGAATGATGATGATGATATTTCAGTGGTGCTACTGGCATAAAGGCAGAAGCAACATCATTATGACAAAATACCATTGACATTACAATGCCAATTCTTATTACCGAAAAAATCTTGTTGTGTATCATTGTGCTTTCGATCAATATCTACAAGAGTAGGTAACGCTCGTTGTCAGATGCGGTTAAAATAATTTATGACTGTTAGATTGATTTCCTAAAATAACAAACTTGTGTGTCTGCAATGATCTCAAGTACAAATTATTCTTCCACCTTTTTAACTAAATATTTGTTTGTGTATTTCCTGTATCCGTCGATTTCAGAGATACTGATGCTTCTCCCGTGTGTTGTTGTTGTCCTTCGTGTTTTCCTTCATTTTTGAATTTCACTCTTTTGCCATCAATGAGTCAGATTCCGGGTTAGCTTGTACAATATTGATTACTTCATAGGCTCTTATTCAGGATTCGGGATAAAGGTAAAGAAGTTCATCTTCGCCTTTTTTCCTAAAATCCCTATCCCTATTATATCTATTGTCGACAAGTCGACAGGTTCTGACTAGCTAGACTATTCTCTAGAGTAGAGACTAACTTACTTCCCCCCCGATGTATATCATATCTTTTTGTTACAATATGGGGACCGTACAGTATACATATCCTTCTCCATTGATTCCTTAACGATAACCTCTACTAGAGAGAATGAAGATTCCTATTTTATTCCTGTTTATATTATTTTTTTATTCTCGTTTTCATTTTCATTAATATTCGTGTTGTGAGGACGCCAATCATCATTCTCATTTGGAATACAACTAATTCTTCTCCAGGAGTTGAAATATGTATACCGGCTAAACAAAACACTCAATCGTCGATACCATACAAATTGACTTTGATGTGCCGCCATTGCATTCCATACCTTCCATGGTTGAAATATACGAAATGTTCTTGTGACACCGACACAATTATCAACATCATTGTTGTTATTCTTGATGCCGTTGTCAATATCCTTCTTTTTATTTTTAATTGTTGTTGTACTTGTGGAGAGAAATGGTAATGGTGTTTTTGTTTTCTCTTTTGTTTCTTTCCTGAACATTATTGTTCTTGTCAAAAAATATTGGATCATTCCTTGCCACATTATGAGTACCAAATCTAGGAACGGAAAATATTTCCATATTGGATTTCGTATAGTATCTAATTGCCACCCTTCGAATTGCATATTATTTTTGGATTTCAATAAGGTATGGTTCTTCTCCTTGCTGCTGTTGCTGTTGTATTTGGATAACAAATATTTTACACCTAAAAATGTATCGCGATGATTGACATGTCCTGAAACACCTCCATAATCAAAGGTTAATAAAACAATTCTTGTTTTGGTTTGTAACAAAGAAGAAGAAGAATCGTCGCCGTTCTTGTTGGTGTCGTTATTGTTAATAAGGTCTACTAGCTGTGTTTCAATACATGTGGCTACTTGTTCGCATGGCCATGGTTCCCTTGGATGATCCTGTAAGATATCTAAAACATGGACTCGTTCGTGCTCTTGCGGAAACCCTAATAGATTGCATGCCGAATGCAACTCTTGTGCACGTATCTTTCCCAATCCGTCATAATTACCATGACTTAAACATATTAAATGTACATTAGTATTATGGTTGCGGTTGTTGTTGAACATTATCCAATCAAGTGTCGGTACAAAAAACATGGCTTCATCATCAGGATGAGCTGTAATCAATACATATATCGTTTTTTCATGATCATCATTATTATGAGTGGGGAATGACATTAGTTTTTCATTGGCATTCGTATTGCTCGTTATAGCATCCTGCATGGAGTGTGTTGGGTGTTTCGTCGTCATTTCTTGTCAAGGTCACAACATGGATCAATCTCAGAATCGCTCTCTCTCAAGCCAAAATTTAGACTACCTACGCAGACGTTGTCGAGCTTTGAGCTTTGTTTTGTGGGGGAACCATGCCCTAATTATATAAAGAAGTACAGACTCCAAAACTGACGGACAGACCAAAACTCAAAGTTTTGTACCCTTAGGCTACCTGCAGAGACGTTGTCGAGCTTTGAGCTTTACATTTTTAGGAAATCATAACCTATTTGATGACGTCATAGCTCAAAATAGCTCAAAGCTCGAAATTTTTCCAAATTATTTGTCCCTGCAGACGTGGACCCTTCGAGCTTTGAGCTTTTTCGAGCTTTCTGCAAGGATAACTGAAAAAAGAAATCGAATTGAACATTCGTCCTAATTCCTGGATGTCATTTCGCTGTGTGTTCTTGTCAGCCAAAAAAAACCCTCCCGTGCAGCAGGTGCAACTCCGATGCTGTCCCAAAAAAAAGGGGAAGGATTGCTGAGAACTGAGAACACACCACACACCAATCATACATTTTGTAACCAGGATTACGGTTATTGTCATTGCAACTATGACCATATTACTGGTCATCACAGCCTCTTCTTCTTGTGATGGCCATCCATGATCCTTTGCAGCAACAAGTTTGTGTGACTGATTGTTGTGTTGTAGCAACTCTTTTCTTATGATTTGAGTGCTACTAAAAGAATGAAAATGGTAAGAAAATATGTTTTATCCATGTTCTTGGTTTTTTGATGTAGCCAACTGCAGCATACAAAGATGCAACTTATTTAGTTTCTCATACCCTTTCATCTTTTTAAAAAAAAATAATGATGTATTTATAGGAAAAATAATTTGTCACCAGCATTTTCAACACTGATGAAAGAGGGGAACTGTAACTAACTGTATTACTACATGTTAGTAGAAACAAAGTATTTTTGTACAAAATTTTTATTTTTTTACAAGAGCAACAAGCAACATAACAACCAATTGTCAGAGTCTGCTACATATGCAGAAGTTTTTGTGGATAATAGTTTAATCCTTCAAAGAACTATTGTTTCATTCAAAATCAAGCTGATTGTAAAAAAATTAATTGAAAAGAAGGTACTGCTGAAAATATTGGAGCTATTTCAAAGTAGAGTATCAAAATTCTAAGATTTTTGCTCTACTCATGGAAAATCAATAATCTACCTATCAAATAGTTTCAGATTACATAGAGATTGAAATAATTCTAGATATTGTTGATTGTTGAATAACAAGGTATAGTAGCAAGTGGTGCAATAAAATTTAAAGTTGAAAGAACAATAAACAAAAGATATAAAATTTCAGGTTTTACATTTAATGCAAGACTCATTTAAAAATAATAGTGGACCCTGTACAAGGCACTTCATGAATATCACATACTTTGCCTACTACTTGTCTTCTTTCACCTCTGTGATGATGGGTGGCCAGTTGATTGTTGTTGATTCTTAGGTTGCTGCTGTTCATTTTGATATCATCATCATCATCATGATGGATTTTGTTCATTTTTGACCACTGCTTCTATACAAAGGTTTTTTATACTACTCTTTGGGATGTCAAAAATTCCTAACCCAACATACTTGTACAATTCCTTTGTGTTCCTTGGTAAATAGATAAACTTATCCTTGATATAAGACATATTTTAGCATCACTCTAAGAAATTTTTGATGGACTTCTTTATCAATATCAGTATTAGAGTAGCAATCTAAATGGGTACTGCCTTTGCACAGACAAAAAGTACTCCTAATATAAAAGCAGCTCTAGGCTGGAAACTGGACACTTCTTATTATCAGTAGCATTAGGATTGTACCAATCTCAGTCCACAGTTAATGCAACTAATTTTTCAAATAAGTGGAAGTGGAGTCTAAATAGTGACACAAACTTCTTAGCATCATAATGAGTCATATGATCTGTTTTGATGATCTGTCTCTGCTCATCAGTAAGAAAATGCCCCCACCAATTAGATTGGTAATACGGGTATTGGGATAAGATCTTCTAGTGGTCTTGTTCAGACTTGAAGTGTTATCAGAAGCAGTACTGTCACAGTCACTGCACAAGTCATTCAAAGAGCACTCCTCTAATATAGAGGAGTCTTCATGAACATCTTAAAAATTCCCCCCAGGTACACAGTCAGATAGGCCTATCAGGCTTCTCTGTACCTGATAGAAGTTAACAACATGATCAACATTACCATTTGTAGTACCATTTAGGGTTTGTTTGAGTGATGTCTTCATGTTGTTGTGTGTGTGATATTGCATTGGTTTGTTCTGGAGACCGCAATGTGTCTGCAAAAAAAAGTGAATTGTTGAATTTTACTGGTGGAAAAATAATATCAGGGATCTGACTTTTTTTTCAAATCCCCAATATGAGGGTCAAGTCCAGGATTTTTTGAGAAATATCTGGGCCCTGATATGGTTTTTCTGATGATATTGGGGACAAAAAAATGCCCAGTAAGGTCAAAACCCTGACATTGGACCCCAATATTCTGTCTGTCAACCAAAATACCTCCTGTTTATGGGGGGTTCAATATTGGATATTGGGGATAGGGGACTGGTAAGGTTTGTCTTCAGATTGATTGATCAATCAATAGATTCTCTCCCTATTTTGTGCCCCTAGGACCTAACTGTCTGTGACCCACAAAAGAGGCTTGTTGGTGAGTGCAGTCAGCAGTGAAGTCCATAAGGCCCTGCACTAACATATGAAATTTGATTCAGACACTTTCCCTTGGTTTTCACAACATAACCCATTAGCAAAGTGTATGGTCTAAAGTGTTTTTTCTCTGCACTAATGTATACATTTCAAAAATACACTTTGAATACACTTTGCTGTATGACAGACAAGCATTTTTATGAAATAGTTTGAAAAAAAAAATACTTTCTTTGTTGAAGGTTAGAATTATATTTGTACTCTTACATCTTATCTTGGGTTGAGGTTAGAATCAGATAGACAATGAAGCAAGATGAAAACATGTCAATGTCTCCAAACAAATCATGACAACAAACCATTTCCTACTCTCTCTTCATTACCATGGTGTCAAATGATCTGGCATTCATTGTTTGATTAGTGGCAGTGACATGGGTTGATTGCTGTTTTGGGTTTATTTTTGAAACATGTTGTGTCACTCATTTGTAGATTGCCTGCTCAGATCCAATGACAATGCACCAAGTGTTTGCAAAGTGTTGAAAAAATTTCATCACTTTGGGCCAAAAGTGTCAAAAAAAGACACTATGAATACACTTGGTCTGTACATCAGTTTTTGGGTCTATCAGGTTCTGTAGTGAAGGTAAGGAAAAGTGTCAGAGATTAAATTGCATACATTAGTGCAGGGCCTAAGAGCCCAACTACTTGTATTTATAGCAATATAGGAAAAAACCTTTTAAGAGGTACTACATATGTAGAATATTACCAGGAGGTATTACTAGGGACAAGGTATAACTTTGGTATAGATGTACAGGTACCTGTACAAAAACACCATTTATTATTTTCAAAACTATCAAATAGCTCAATAGAATCTGTATGTACCTACCTGTTACTCTGGATTAGCAACCCTTGTTGCAATTTGTACCAGGAACAGCATAGGGAAATAGTCCTATGATTAGCACCACACCATTTGATGGGGTATGCCTATGTAATGGCATGGGACCAGTGTAACTCATATTCTTTGATTGTTAAATGAATCATTGCACAGCAAGCCATTTTTTTGCAACTTCACAACCTTCAACTTGATGCATAATTACCCACCAAGAAGTAAAACAACAACAAAAAGTGTGCTGGAACACCAAAGAACAATGCAATCATGCCAGGAAGATGGGTGAATGCTCCAATGCAACATCGTAAGTATTATAGGTACATTTGGGAAATGATGTTGTACTCATTTCCTGAACATAGTTTTGAGGAGAACCATGAATATACTCAAGAAGAGGTGAGCATTTTGACACCCATGCACATCTTTGCATGGATGGCAAACAAGGCATATGAATCTGCAGATCTGGGACCTGAGGACAGACCAGTCCATGGTAAAACAAGTTTGCTCCAAAGTAGGAAACAAGAACACAAGGCAATCCATCAAATGCAGACTGTGCTCTTGAGAAGCAAGAATTCAAACAATCCAGTCATTGATATCTTGCATAATTCAATCCCAAGGTAGCATAAGTACTTGTTTTTGTGTGTTTATAAATTCCAATTTCACATGATTGTGGATTGCAAGATTGGATGATATCTGTCACCTGAAAGAAGAGAACACCATGAAGTGTTTTCAATATGATTTTACAATTATGGCCAAGCTAAGATGGTCAAAAAACGTATTGGAAGAGCGTGACTGCCACCAAATCAGCTTGTGGTGGCTGCAATGAATG
This sequence comes from Asterionellopsis glacialis, assembly GCA_014885115.2. Classification (NCBI taxonomy): domain Eukaryota; phylum Bacillariophyta; class Plagiogrammaphyceae; order Rhaphoneidales; family Asterionellopsidaceae; genus Asterionellopsis; species Asterionellopsis glacialis. The sequence goes on from WKLE02003969.1 coordinate 11,483, forward strand.
CCTAATGTTGTGTTCACCTAGCATTGGCACTACATTTGGAAACATGGGTAGGTTCTGGGGAGGGTGTACTAATTTTGCATTTGTTCAACAAGGTAGCAAACCCAAAATAGTAAAAAATAATGCGTATGGTGGTGCTCTCAAAGAAATAATTAAAAGTGATGAATTTGTTGAAGTTGTTCATGGTATAGTTCAAGGTAAGTTGGGAACTCATTATCTACAAATTTGGTACAACCCATGCTCAAAGAACTAGTTGTCCAAGGGGTTTTGTTGATTGTAGAGAATGTTGGAAGTGGCATTTTACAATGCAAGATGTGTATGCAGATGTAACTTTACTGCGGCCTGACATGAACGTAGCTTGTGTACTTGCAATTGATGGTCTGTGCACATACAAACTAAGGGATGGTTGTGGATTGTTGGATGACTGGATTGTTGATCATGTAACTCCCACCAATGTTTTGAGAAGGAAGTAGCTGCTGTGTTAGGGAAGGCTTTGTTGTGGGCAGTGTATGATCCTGAGATAAATTATGTTGTCCCAAATGAAATATGTTAGCAGGTAACTAACAATTATAATGGACTTGACAACAAGATGGAGCTCCTAAATAGAATCAACCCTATTTAAACAGTATTGCTTGTTCCATTACATATTGAAGATGAAGTGTTTTTGGATGAGTTCCTGACAAAATTGAA
>WKLE02003975.1:0-20685 GCA_014885115.2 Asterionellopsis glacialis
AGGATAACCAGAATAACAAACGAAAACGTATAGGACGTCCCAAGGGACGTAAAACTACAAGTCATCCAGATCTTATTCGTCCTAAACGTCCACGATCCGCATATAATTTCTTTATGAAATCGGAACGAGATAAAATTGTTCAAGGTGAAGGAGCTCCACCGACATGTGCTGTCGGAACCGAAGACCAAGACCACCAGCAACAACAAGAACAACAAATAGTAGCTGATCAAGTTGCGAGTATGCCACCAGTAGTATCGTCTTCTCTTGCTGGTAGTGACGATAATAGTGGCAATGATACCAACGGTACTGCCGGTAATGATGACAATTACTTTAAGGTTCTTCCTACCGACAAGCATCAAGAAAATTTAGGTGGAAAAAAGAAACGGGGTAGACCTCGAGGAAGTCATTATCGCCCCCGTAAACGCGTACAAGCCCATGGGTTGATTGATTTTCAAAATTTAGCCAAAACCACAGCTTTACGATGGAAAACACTGAGTCCTCAAGAGAAAAATCCGTTTCAAGAGTTGGCTCAAAAAGATAAGGAAAAGTACCAAGCCGCCATGAAGGAATATAATCGTCAAGTGGCATTATTAAACTTATTCGGTAGTGATACTGGTACAGCTAATGCTACTACTACTCACATTTCCAAAGACGATGCATGTTCCTCTTCTTCTAGTACGTCATCCATTAAAAGTATTGATAGTGATGATGAAGACTCCAACAACAACAACAACAAATCAAGTTCACTCGGACCAGAAGAACAAAGTGATTATATCCTTTCTAGAACGAGAAATGTACTGCTAAAAGAAGTTGAAGCTGTCCATGAACTACTTACTCCTTTGATGCTACAACGATTTCGACAGCAGCAGCAGCAACAGCAAGAAGGAAACGATCATGAGAACCAAGAGAACTTCTCCGAGATTGAATCATCATCATCCATGTCAACAAGTAACTTTCCCATTCTTACTACGGGTCCATTGTCACGGACGACGAAACAAGAAGATAATCATGGTGAATGTATGAAACGTAAGCATTGCTATTCTGCATCCACAGTTATGAATGGAAAAAATAAGGATGTTGCTACTGCTACTGATGATGATGCGGGTGTCAATAACAAAAAGAACAACAGCAGCAACATCACGGAGTTCAACTGTATGGATGACCTACCTGATGCCATGTCCCTTGTTCAATTTGCAGAAAGTGCATTATTTTTTTCTTGAGAAAAGTCTACTAGACTAGTTCACACGAGAACGTGTCATACATACTTGTTAAAATAAATATACGTTAAGGATATAGACTTGGTGCTTCAATTGCTTTTTATGAAAGTCAAATCAACATTATGTTGTCCGCACATTTTTTTTTTTTAAATCAGTCTATGTGTTTGAAAGACCAAATTTACTATCAAGTGTGTTTCTTTCCAATTTAAATACCACCTACAACAATACTTACTATACAGTACATTTTGTTGTGTAGTGTATACCCCCTTCGTTTTGATCACTTTTCTGTCGTGTTGTGTCATGCCACGTCATGTCATCCCTCCTCTCTAATGCACGTGTCCAAGGTTTTCAAAACGCTTCGATTCCATTTTTTTTCTTTCATAATTGTTCATGTTCAAGAGGACTCCTTTTGTCGTTTATTGGATACTTCTTCAGCTGCTGCTTCTGATGTGTCTTGATCGATATCCATTTCATCGTCACCATTCTCACAATCACTAGATGCATCACTACTACTTTTAGGTTTCCAAAATTGTACTGTTTTATCTTTCGTCATGCCCCCACTTACAATAAATTCTTGTGATTCATGTGATGCCACTGCTAATACAGCATCTGTATGACCATCCAACACTTGATGTACCGTACCACTATTATTAGTATTACCACTGTGATTTACTCCTCCTCCTCCTTTACTAGCATTAATATCATACAATATTAATTTACCTGACTCACTACCCGTCACAATACATTGTCGTTTGGGATTACTCACCACAAAATCACTCACTATACAATATTTGGTATTCAAATGGTGCAAATCATTACAATATAACTTGGTGCATTTTGCACCATGCTGTTTGGTATTGGATTCTACTTGTTTGGGTGGAACTAAATGTCCAGTTGCAGATGATTTTGCGGTGGTAGTGGCGGAGGGAGATAAGGGCCACAATCGTAATTTGGAATCCAAGGTACCGGCCAATACGTATTTACCATTGGGTGTGTATTGCACATGACTTACTGGTGGATTCCCATGAGCATATAATGTTTTTAAACATTCACCTGTAGCTGTATCCCATATCCGTACCAACCCATCATGACTGCCACTGACGATGCATGTCCCATCACGATTGAAATCCACAGCCGTGACGGGATCCGAATGAGCCGGCAAGGTGGAAACACAATCACCTGTTCGTACATCCCAAAGTTTAACAGTTTCATCAAAACTACCACTTACTAATAAATTTGAACTTTGTGGATTGAATTTCGTACAGAATACAAAATTGGAATGTCCACGAAATTCAACCAAGGCATCTCCGGTATTGACGTCCCAAAGTCGTAGTGTTTTATCATCAGATGCAGTTGCTATATAGGCACCCCAGGAACCACCCTGTGACCATGTCACATCATTGATCCCACGTGAATGTCCTAACAATGTCATGGTAGGTGATAATAATTGTCCTAAATGTGAATTTGAATTCGTAAACGATTGTTGTTGTGTGGACGAATGAGCATGATGATGTGAATGGGGTGTATTTTCCGTACCATAACTTGTCGTATGATGCGGTGTGGATGAAAGTGAAAATGGTTGATTACTAGTAGGAGATGGAGATGCCATACCTTCCCCAGCACCACCAGAACCACCAACTGTTGCGGATGTAACTCCACCTGCAGCTGTAGTGCTTGCACCATCTTCGCCAGCAGCATTTGCTCCAGCAGAAATTCCTGATTTTTGTCTCGTTTCTAAATCCCAAATTTTCACAGTTCCATCCGCGGATGCAGATGCGACTAAAGGTGTATTTGCATACTCTGATGGTGTTGAATCCATAGTGTAGGATGTACGATTTTTAGTTAATCGTGATGGTGGTACAGCTACAGCTGATACAGCACGTTTATGTTCGCCATATACTGGCAATCGTTCAAATGGTGGCTGTTGCTGTTGTTGTTGTGAAGATTTAGAAGGCGTTTCATCCATGATGGAACGCTTTGTACCAGCAGTAGCACCGGTGGACATCATGTTGGTCATGCTTTTAATTTTTCCCTGTCCAATCCAAAAAAAATGACTGCAAACAACAATGGTGTTTTCTCCAATGTAACAATCGATTACCTTTCAATTGTCGACAAGAAGAAACTGACTCTCAACACTCAACACACACCAAAAGTGTGACAGTGATGACATGAGCTGATTGCTGTTGCGTTGGGCGTTATAGTCTCTGCGTTCTTCTTGCTGCACAAGATGACAATCCCTCCCCCTATCTATGCTATGGCTGTCGAGATTGGAGATAACTGCTAAATACGCAGGCAGGACATACAATACTTTTTTAGGTTGCGTTAAACTTTAAATCAATTTGGAAGATCTTTAGAATTCGTACCGTACATATTTTTGTAAGCAGAGAAACGATCAATACGAATACGAATACCGTATTTCGGAATGAAAATACCCAAAATATTCCATGATAAGATATATTATACTACATATTTACATATACCTTGAAGAAAGATAAAAATCCGTCTTTACCTGTACTTGTAAATACATGGTATGACTACCGTAGTCCTAGTCCTACCCAGGTACGGTAGGATCTCTAGAGAGAGTCAGCCTCTATTCAACACTCAAGCACGCGTGAGATGCAAAATGCAAGACGCAAGGGGGAGATACATGCACCTTGTTTGGTAGGTCGGACAGACGTCGGTACAGGGAATTTGTTCCGATTTTGTTGATGAGGAGGAGAGATCTGTTGCAAAGATCGTGCTCGTGTTTGACGCGTAAAATCCGACCTCAGCATTCCTCGCGCGCCCCCTCCTCTGAAACGATCGCGAACCCTAATAATAATCATAGCTGACGAGAAAACCGAACTCCACCATCAACCGAAACCTTCAAAGACCCCACAGGCTGAAGTCTTTTTCGTACAACTTTCTGTTGTAGTACTATGAACTACTCTACTAACTAGAAGACTTGCAAATTAGGACTACCGGTACAGCATTCTCGAGGATTACAGGTACGACTTCTAGGGACCTAGAGGACCCACCTCTAGTCATAGAGGTCGTAGTCCTCTAGTGCAATCATATTGTTATTTGGTCATCAAGTCCATGGGAGTACAATATATTCTGATTGGAAATGCAGATATAATATCTGTGTCACACATCAAGAAAACAAATACGGTATGCTCCAAAAGCAGGCGCAGGGGCATTCACCAAGACATTCACTGCCCAATACCGTAAGGATTTATTTGTGCATTGTAATTTTTCTGTATTTCGACAGCAATCGATGCCTCAACTCTAAAAAGAGTTTTTAAAACCCACATTTTCATTCAAAATTTTAATCATGAAAAATAATACCATTTTTATAGCTACACGTATACAATGCCCTATTGACTTTTCACTGTATAGTATTGGATATTAGTTTTCACTTGACCGCTCTGCTTTGTATTCGCACTTTCCAATAGTTCTTCATTATTGAACCTTTTAAAAATAGGGAATAATGCGCTAGTAGAGTCGCAAGTTTTGGATTGCGGCGATGTGAGTACTACATCATGGTGCATTTAAAATGAAGTCAGGCATTTTGGAGAATTTTGGAAGAGTCATTATACTGAAATGTACTCGTACTTTTGCATTATACTGCAGTGTACTCGTACTTTTGCATTATTTATATATGATGAGCAACATGTGCAAGTTGTGTTGCATTCCTCCACGATCAGAAAACACAATGACACATGAAAATTTTAAAGGAGTAAACGAACGTTTGAACCAATCATTCAAGAGCATTTTCAAGGTAGTTAGTTGCACCTATATTGAAAGCAACACTCACTTTATCAGGCACAAAATTGCAACAAATTGACTTCAAGCATGGTTATCCCTTTGTGAAGAAATACCTGTTAGAAATTTTTCAATAGGAACGTTTTTGACAAAACAAAGCGGGATCCTTTACAAAAAAGGAAGAACAAAAAATATTGCCCATGCTGGGCGCATTATTTTTTTTACATGCATCAATATATATTACTTTCATCTCATAGTTAAAACGTAGAGATATTCAAAAATATTCCCATTTGCAAATGCAACCATTGACGTGATATGAGACACAATAAAATAGCACATTGATATGAGGGGAAAAAGGGTTTTGCCTTTCAGTTTTTTTTCCATTTTAGGCTTCATAAGGACGGTCACAATCTGGTATTGCTGCAAGGCGATAGAGTCCTTATTAACCCCCCATACTGGCATCGGACATGAGTCCCGGCGAGGGATCATTGGTATGAAGAGTCCGAGAATGAATACCGTACCCAATACTGTGGCAGGTAGATGCACTAGCTAACCACAATAATAATGATAGGTAGAAGAGTGGGACAATACCGGTAGAGTCTCTTTTCTCACCATTGCAGGAACGGAGTGCCGGTGCCTCGTTAAGCCCTTTCATACATTATTCATAATGCATTGAAATTCTAAAAATCCATGTACTGTACCTCTATCATTTCCCATTCAAACGATAATTGTTCATCCATATTTACTTATAATGCGACATCTTTTCTTCTATTGATCAAACACCTGGTGCTTACTAAAGTCTGTAAACAATCCGAACCATAAATCTACCTGGTATTATACTAGTAATAGGCAATAAATTCCTGTAAAAACTAGGATAGTATCAGGTACAGATATCGTAGTCTGGTAGGACCTCTCTAGAGGACCTCTAGTCTAGAGGACCTCTAGAGGACACAATAACAATGATGTAAAATAATTTCGAAGAATCAGAACCCGAACATTTAAAAAAGAAGACACCGGAACAATGATTGTTCCTCCACAATAACCCTACTTCACCAATATTTGATACTACTTCCACTGCATTGGTGAATTATTGTATTTGATTAAATAATACTGATAGAGGTGATACATTTTTATGTATCATCTCCGACACGTCACAGGATTTGATGGGAAAGAGTCGAGGGATCGGGAAAATGTCACAGTAGTCAGTTTCGGTGGCATCAGAATTTCGGAATTTTTAATCCCACTTTCAACTTGAAAGAATCGCATTTCTGTTCTGTGTCATTCAGACATGCATGAATGCGTCACATACTAAATATTCTTTATATATTTTTCAGAATACGGTACTGACGAGTTACGTGAACACTATACTTATTATATACTACGTAAAAAGCCTTTTGTGTTATTCTTTGAGAGGTATTTGTACATAGGTTTATTAATTTTTTTTTTCATATGCCTATAGTCCGATTGTATCCTAATAGGAGTAACTAATAACGTGAGTAAGTTTTGCCGGGTGGTGGGTGGGGCTTTAGTCCCACATAAATAATGATGAATTATGCCAGGTTGATCATACCTGTACATACCGGGTACCACTAACTGCTTCTAACATAAAATACAGTACAATCGGTACACACGATTAATATACAAGTTTTTACTTCTGCTTTACATGTTATCGTACTTTACTACTGATGTACCAACTGAATATTTTTTTTCGTTGAACCGGTACTCGTTTCTTCTATGAGCAAAATAGTAGAATATCATCGGAGAGATATTGAGATATTAAAGTTAGGAACAATTGGAAACGCTCACAGATTTACCGTCGCACGATCGGCGAGTTGTCACTCATCGCTTTATTTTTTATTTCATATTTTCAGTCACACAAAAAAAAGACACGCCCGCAAAACAAGCCATCACACCATAACATCACTTCGCAATGACAATCATGACCATCGCTACTGTAAACCAAGTCAAATCAAAAGTTCATCGCAGGATTACGCAACCGAAATTCAAGATTGATATCGTGGATGAGCACTCGTCATCGCCATCATCAGCGGATCTCCGCAATACAACTCAGCCAACAGACCATCATGAAGTAGAAAAATCTTCAGATTTGCAGCAACGTGAACTCATAAAATCCCTCCGCGTTGCAAATTTAAATGCAACACTTCTCACAGCAAAACTGGAAGCAGAATCGAAAAAGTCATACGAGGAAAACAATCAATATGATCCTGATTTGACTAAAATTCTTGATAACATTGTCGGTGCACTTGATGTGGTAAGTAATTTCTCAACATAAAGGCACGTATATCCAATCTTTTAATATTGATAGAAATGAAGACTCACGCAATTTTACCTCCTTTTGTCTTGATGCTCAAATTTTCTTTTTAAATGAAACACAGTTTAGAAACACTTCGGATCTAGTGCAGAAGAATAATCCCGCAGCATGAGCCTTACAAAACGATTGTTGATAATGATGTAAAATAGAGCCAGTTCAATCAATCTTGACTGAGTATGTTTTCCGACAAGAATTTCTTCTTTTGCAAGAAAAAGTATGCCAAAGTTGTTGAGTTGTCACTAATGTCGTAGCCTCTCAGCCATGTCACTGGCTCGAGCATTGAGATACGGTCGGCGGAACCTTTTATTTCGTGGAGAAATGGGAATCAGCTTTCGTAACCTGAATGTTTTAATTGGGCAGGATTAATGAATGTATAAAGTAGACTAGTGCGATTTTAGACAACCTACCGCGATTTTTTCTAAACGCCACCACTTGCTTTTTCTTAGAAAAATCTTCGTAAGACTTGTTGACCTGCGAAGAGAAATTCTCATTGTGACATGACACTCAAATTCTCTTGTCCTCTATTCCTTTTTCATACACGTAACAGCGGAGGGGAATTCGATGGAAACTCTTCATTACGACGAGGTACCGGTATCTGGTAGTCCTACCATTCAGACATTCAAAATGCACTCCCACATCATACATCGTGTTCGGTTCTTTTTTATTCGTCGGTTTTGAGTACTGCAGTGAAATCTCATTCTTTGGATTCTGAGTCCAAGTCTTTTATTGATGATTCTTATTTCTCTGAAGAATTATTCCTAAGTATACAGATAAAGATGGGAACTTTTTCAGAAACTTTCATATCGATACTCATTATAAATAAAAGAAATCTTCTCCCAGAGAAATATATAAGAACATCAAGTAAAATACTCGTTGGGAAAAAAAGAATACAGCCGGGATTATGTCGCACGTGTGTCATCCTCTATAAAAAAATTTTAGTACCTGGGGATATACGGAGTACGACTAGAAGAAAACATTACAGGATGTCAAAATATTATTCCGATTTTATTCTCTAAAAGATAAAATCGTAGTCGCATTCTTCGTACACGTGTCTTGGGCCTGTCCAATTCTACGGACTGACTATACCCCCTGAATGTCGAGAAACTTTAAGTGTAGTGTTCGCTTTTCACTGTTAACATGGAAGTATTGCAACAGGAAGGAATTCAATACCGGTAGTCCTCTCTGGAGCCCAGGAACTGCACTATCGTGTGTATTTTCTAGGTCTACTGTGTACAGAAAGAGAACGATCTACAAACACTACATAATATATAGCTGTATTTTTCATTACCGCATCAGGTGAGCTTGGTGAAAGTGCACAACAAGAGTTTTGTCTGTTTTCATGTCACAGGTGTTGGTGGTATCTTGGTAAAATAATAATTGCGAATGGAGAGTAGACCTATTCTTTTAGGGTGTGATGGAACGGGTGTCACTCTAGAGGAAGTCACACCCTCTAGTAGAGGTCATATTCCTCCCTCTACTGAATAGAACACCAAGGATACTAACTATACGTGGCACAATAGAGAATTTTTTTGCTCCACAACTGTATTTTGATTACAGTAGAAAATGAATGTGAATTGCTTCAGAACGGTCTGATATATTATAGTGTCAAATCACGAATAAAAACCATACAGTATGAATTGGAATTTGAAAAATCATTTTTATTTTAAATTATATTTTCTTTTACTCCTCTGTTTTTCTTATACTGTGCGTGTGTGTAGTCTGAATAATATATATGATTTGTACAAAGAATGGTATTTACAGTTTCATTTTTGTAACTGCGTAGTGTTCTTTTTTGGATGTGGGTGACATACGTCAATATTTAGTGTAGAAATGTACTTTTTTTACTTTTTCTTTGTTCACCTTCTACAAACTGTGTTTTTTATGCATTACGAGACATCATTTGCTTACGATATTCTTTTTCTTCAAGAGATAATGTATTCCTTTTGTTTTTGGGTTGATTCGTTTTGCGTCGTCGTTTCTTGGCATGTTGTGGTTGCTTTTGCTGTTGTTGTTTTGGCCCTTCTTTTCCATTATCTCCAGGGGTGGGTGTCATCAAGGGTGTTGCAGGTTTAGATGAAACAAGTTGTATTTCTTCTTCGTCAATATCCATAAGATCAATATTGCCACGCGCTTTCCGTTTCTTTTGATTATGACGATTATTGCTTGTCCTAGGAGTTGAATCACCTTTTGTCTTTTGGTTATTACTACTTTTTCCTGGCGAAGGCATGGTAGTTGATGTTTTACTACTTTTAATAGTGAGGTTTGTTCTTGCAGAAGCATGATGCCCACGTTGGACATCATTCTTCTCACCATAATCATTTGGTTTCCTAGGAGGTCCACGATAACGACGATTGTTCGTTTTCCTACTCTGCACATTATGATTTCCTTTAAATTTGTGGTTCACCCCAGCAACATGTACTGTCGAATGGTTTCGTGCATTATTCGTGTTTTGAAAATTGGAGCTACGAGCACGACCGCCACCGCCAGTAGAATGACGATTTGTTCGTTGTCGATCGTTAAGGTCCTTGTTTTCATTTTTTTTATCTGGTGTTGGCAGTGCCCATGTCCATCCAGTATTGTTTGGAATATTCAGCAATGTACTATTTAATTTGTTGTTGTTCCTGTTGGTTTCACGGCGACCATGACGATGGTGTTGTGTTTGTTGTTCCTCTGTTGATGTTGTTGGTACTGCCCATGTCCATGTAGTATCGTTCGGTAAATTCATTGACAATGAGTTCATATACGAAAAGACAATAGTATGTATCAATCAACAATGGAAAGCAAAAAAGTATTGTTGTGCTTTGCTGCTGTTGTTGTTGTTGTTGTTTTTAGTGGTGTTGTGTTGCAACAACGTCGAGTCAACAAGTGTGTTTTTCTTGTTGGTTGTGAAATCGGGATTGATGTCAATTTTTTTCAGTCGTGACTCGAGTTTCTCTCGTTGTGCTTGCCTTGAAACGTGGAAACCTTGCGCCGTTTTTGCAGTGTGGAGAGATTCTAAAAAATTTGTGTTCAGTCGTGTTTATATTATAATATGGAAGGTGCCGAAAGAAGAATTCGATAGAGAAATCATAAGAGAAGAATCAAAATCATTACATTACTGGGAGTGAAGTAACAACATCGCCTGTCTGGATGTCTGTGTTAAACACTCGTACGGAAGGCGAGTGCTCAAGCATGACGATGCACCTCCCTTCTTGATACGGAGATCAAGATTTACAGACCAAAAAATCACGAAAACTAACAAAACATCCAAGCAAGATTCTCGTATCATGATACTTTACATTGCATATTGAATAATGAAAATAATACTGGACATCATATAGTATGGATTATTGGATTATTTCTGGTCAAGACAAGAATGAGAAGTTATATGATAAGTGCATCATTGTTAGAATAATTACAGTAGTGTGATACTACTGGATTGTTTGACACATATACAACAAGGAATCAAAAATATAACCAATTTCGCTTTCACGGATTTGTGATAAAAATAACAATAACAAAAAAAATTAAAAAAACAAGTGAGCTTGTACAATTCCGCCTACATAGCAAGACAAGAAAAAAAAGTAATTTTGAGAAAGTAAAAATTGGATATGGTAATTTTATATAGTATTACTATTTTCAAAGCACTGAGATACTTTTGAAGTATTCACTTGTAGTGTGAGTGTAGTAAGCAAATTATTTCTGCTAGACAGTGGTAGTCCTAGATTACGATTACACAGTACTGTATTATTGTTAACAAAGGTAGGTGTATGAGATTGATTGAGATTAATGGAGACCATTTCGATCACACAAATTTCCGAATTAACTCTCTTTCAAAAAGTCCCAGCCATAGTATCTGCAGGAAAATTAGTTCCAACTCTCGAGCACGCGTCTGTAGCTGCTGAGAACGAACTAGAGATTTTTATTCAACCCTCGTATTGTATGTCATTATGATCCACATCATGCATCGGCGCCCTGGTAGTCCTAGACATATTCCTCAGTTCTTGCGGATTTCGTTTGAAACTGGTAGTACCTGGTAAGATCTTTTCGTAAATGAATATTCCTTTAATCTACTTAGTTGTGGATGACTCCATTAAGTCATATGCCACGAATATAAAAATGGGGTAGTCCCAGTAGTAGTAATTATCATTTTCTTCCATACATATATAAGGACATACAGGGTGAGACAGTTGCCCCGTCAAAAAAGGGGGTTCTAGTCATTTGGAAAATCACAAAGAACATGTTCGTTCTGAACTTTATGCCCAGGTGTAATGACCTTTGAAGACCACATCACGGATCACATGCATTCGTGAATCGAACGACAAATCTCGTTAATTACTAGATTGCACCTTAACGCTCACAGATTACTCACATCGTGCCCATCGCGTTATAGTCTTTTTGTGTCTTTAAGCAGTCACTTCGTAAAGCTACACTAATAATTAAAGCATCGCGCTTTCTTGTTCTTATTCTGTTCCTTGTAGTCCTATAAGACCTAATTGTGTTTACCTTGAACAAGGCCCCAAAGAACACGAACTTTCCACTGGTCTACTCCTTCAGACTTTCCTTACCTTGATCGTCGACAAGGTGTAGAGAGAGCTGCGATTGAAAAAAGCATAGAGAGGGAGATCAATAATTGAGAAAGACTTGCGGTATTTCTTATTATAGTCTCTAGCGTGCGTGCATACATTGGTACTTAACTTTCCAAAACCAAACAAAAACATTCAAGCATTCCATCTCTACCAATTAGCAACCGCTTCCTACGAACTAACTACGAAAACAAAAAAAACAAGGATTATAAAATTATGACGATTCACGGTATTCGTGTTCGACGATTCCTTACGAGTTGTATGGTTGTAGCAACTCTTGTTGCTATGAGCGATAACATGCTGTGGAACATCGATGATAATGACAATGACTACAGCACTAATACGGTGAGAAACAGAAATTTGTTGAAAGGCAGTACAATTGGCAATAATGATGGTGGTGGTGAATACGAGGATGGTATCAATACAAGTACTACAAAGCTGGAACTCACTACAATGCAAACCAAAAGGCTTATGAAACACAAGAAAGAAATGGAAGAAGAAAATCTGACTCCACAAAAGGATCTTGCCCATAATGATCGTAAATTGCAACGTGATTTTTCCAATTTACGTATTGCATGCTTTGGCATGTCTGATACATGGGCAGCCATTGAATTTCCAGGATTAGACGATACCTATGAAATGAATTATCATTTGACAACATTTAATCATGAAGGTTCGTATTGTAAAAAACTATCACCTCAAGCGGATAATTATGGTTTTCCATCACAGGGTCCGAATTATGCCTCCACATGCTTACAAAGTATGATACAAGATAAGGTGTACGATGTCATTACAGTCGATTTCCCCTTGGCAGATGCCCTACATGTCGAACAGGTAGTAGAACGGTTACGACAACGATTTCCGTCTGCCGCCATTTTGGTTTTGGATCGTTTGGTATTGAAAAAAGTAAAATTACAAGATCCCGTCAACAAACGACGACAAATACCTATTGAATTTACCATGTCCAACTTTGAAGGACGTAAAAAACGTGAATGGGGTGGTGTTCGAAATTCAATGCGTAAATATAATCGTGACCAATTCAAAGCTTATGTCGAAGATCGTAAAGCACAAAAGAAACGAAATGCAGCTTTATCAGAGTCAGACATTCAAACTAGACGTAGGGCCCCTATTGCTGAATGGGATTTGCAATATCGTAATTCACAAAAGGAAAAAAACGAAGAAATGCACAAAGTATACAAAAGTATACCTGTTCCTATTGGTGATGAAACTAATTTAGAAGATTCCTTGTTACAAGTGAATGATTATTATATGGATGATGGTATAACATTAAATCCAACTGGACATGATTATGTGGCAACTGCTATCGGAGACGTCATTGCAACACAGTCTATCCAAAAGAATGCTCCATTAGGTACCTTTGGTGGTGGTGATGCGTGTCACTTATGGTTTACATCCGGTGATCTGTCTGGTGTGAAGTTGGGTGGCAGTGCTACATTGGAAAATTACATTGATGTACGTCATGCAGTTTCTGTAAACCCGGAAACAAAGGGTACAGCCACCATTGTCAATCCATTTCATAATCAGCGTACATTGTACATTACCTATATGGTAACACCCGATCCCGCAAATCAATTATGCAATCGTGGACGTATAGTTGTGCCACCCTCCATTGATGTTACCTTGGATACCATTGGAGCATCGGACTATCAGAAAATGGCCCAGATTGTGACACCACGCACCATAGCCTTGGGAAAGGTGGGGCCTGGTAAACATACCATTGAAATAACTCAAATAGATGATGGTGCTCCGTTGCCATTCCGTATTATGGGTTTGAGCTTTACAGATGAAGTCAATATACCAAGTGAATATGACTTTACCCAGAATTTCTGGTATAAAGGATTCACTGTCCAATTACGTGGCAATCCTGTTGTTTGGGCTTAAACATATAAATATAATATATGTATATGCATAGTGACATTGGTGAACTTGGTGTGAAGAAAGGCCTCGTAAAAAGAAATATTGAGGATTCGCAGCAGGTGATTGGGGGGGGGGTTAAGAGATGGATGGGTGGACGAGCATCAGCCTATGTTTACATTAGCTGGAAAGAAATACTTTTAATCAAATCAATACCCTAATATAGTAGCAGCCTAATTCTTGAATATGCACACGCACTGTGGAGATACGTAAGCCTACAAACTTGATCCTGTTGCGTGTAAGTTTGATTGAAATTTTGCCACTTTTGATTATTGTCTTGCACGTTTCTTTTTATTTGGGGGCTTTTGCCTATACACAATATCGGTAAAGCATTGAACCGTCGTGAGTGTTACTCTTTGTCGTGATTAACAGAGACGTTTTAATAGTGACTGCGCGCCTCACTTCCCATCACGTTCAAAACATTTGGGCGGTCATTCCCGCATGACACAGGAAACGTGTTTCGACGGGAGAGGGAAGCACAGCTGAAGTTTCTTTCTCTCGTAAAATCATGTTGGGTCGTACAAGAAAAAAGTAGACTCCACAAAAGAGTTTTATCGATCCAAACGAAATGCAAATGGAAAAAAAAAAAAAAATAGTTGCTCAAGACAAGCTTGAAGGTCTTTATGTCACTCTCTTGGTTCGTTTTTTTGGCACAAGCAGAAATGTCAAGAGAGCGTCTTTAAAATCATCTTGTACAATACTATGCTTGTTTGGTCACATGAGGTTTTTACTTTTGTAACATTGCTATGTAAATTATTTAGTTTGTCTTCGTAAAACGATATCCATGTAATATATAGTAGAAATATATGTATTAGTGAAGAAGTCTGCATTGTATTAATGATTCTACTCGATGGGTGAACATCTTCCTAATACCGCTGACACAGTTCGTCCATAAAAAATAGCGATCGCAATCTTGATGTCATCTGCGTAGAGATTGGCTGTTGAAAGGACAGACTCCGTACCAAGAAGAGAAGACACTGATATTGCTTGTTCTTGTGGATCTCTGATTTCCAATACCAAACAAGAATCAGGTGCAACGCATATGCTTTGTACTTCACCCATTCTATTAAAATGATTTGATAAGTATGGACCGCCTTGTAATAGAATGCTATCACTATTACTAGGGTCATAACCACCGTTGCTACCAATGACATTGTAATTCGAGTTTGCCAAAGTCCATGTTGTACGCTGTGGATCATTTTCAATGTGAATGTCGACTGTAATATTCAACATACCATCTTGACATGGAGGAAGTTCTAACGGGTTGATTGAACTTGGTAATAGTGATGGAGCAAATGATGGCGTACTAGAAGTCTTTGTTGGAGCATTTGGAAGTGTTGCAGTTTCAGAACACGCTTCTCCGATCCTTACTGTTTGAGATTTGCCCATAAAAACACCATTGGATGATGCGACTTGTTTGTTATTCCAGTACAGAATGAATTGACCAGGTTCACCAACTCCACTTTCAGATGATTCGTAGATTGTAAAAAGAAGACAAGAATCATTCGTGACACATTCCTGACTGACAAATGTCTGGCTGACAAATGTTACTTCAGAATCAGCAGAATAGTAATCACCCCCCTCTGCAATAACCTCCCCGCTAGATTCATCTTGTAAGGTCCATGATGTTTCCGATAGAAATGCATCTGTGGTGATATCAATACGAATGGAAGATAAATCTGCATTACATTCCCAATTATCAACACAAGACTTGACACAATCAGCAGTTCCTTCGGTATTCAATTCCAACGAAGAACAAGTAGATGATATTTCATCAGGTACTCCACAGAATTCACAAACTCCATCGTTGCCTTCATTATTTTCAAAAGTACAAAAATAACCATCATTACATGGATTCGTGTTTGAACATGCTTGATCACAACATGTAGCTCTGTATGTTTCAATTGTTTCGCAAGACAATCCATTATTATTTACATAATACCACCCCTCCAGGCAGGTAAGATCTCCAAATATCATCTTGAATGGAAATCGAGGTATGTTTGTTCCACCACAACCTCGACAACTAGCTGTATCACTTTCCAAAGCAATGGGATTGTTACATCCACAAACGATTCCAAATGTAGCTTGAGTGAGTTGGCATTCCGAAGAGCTAACTCGATTCAGCACATCTGTATTCACCTGGCTGCAAGCCAAGCCTCCATAATAAAAACCAGGAACCACAAGACTACCGAGTGGAGGTTCACTGCCATCTTCGCATAAAGTGCAACCTGATGTTAACAATGAAGAAGTTGGTGGTGCATGTGAAGTTGACGGTGCATTGCTTGGTAAAGTCGAAGTTGATGGCATTTCCGATATCGACGGCGCAACACTTGCTGCTCCTTTCTCATCACAAAAGCCACTGATACCTCCAATATTGTCCAATGAACATTCCAATCCAATACTGTCACAATTAGGATGAGTTACAGAACACGCCTTTTGTCTCTCTGTCACTGCTGCACAGCCATTCGTAGTAGTACTAGTTGTGGCAGTCCCCCCAAAAGCGAACCCATTTTTCCTTGATCTTTCTTCATCATTATCATCTTGAAAATCTTGAAATCTTCCATTCGAAATTTCACTTCCATTCAAATGTACCATGAAACGATCTCCCAAACTAAGCGATGGTTCATCGTCGTATCCTTTATTATTCCAACCGCGAACTGTGAATACCAAACATGCGGCATCATAGGGAATACAAGTCTCATGTAACGTTGTCCTTAATCCATCACCTTGATTCAATGGACCGCCTTCAAGAAGAATTTCATTCGATGAATTGTCAATGACATCCCATTCGACGCCTTCAGGATTTTGGTCCATTCCAACTGCAACTTGAAGTAATGCAGTTCCATCTGAGCACTTTGATAATGTTGTAGAATTTGGTATTTTTGGTGGATTTTCACATTGATCAAAGCAACAATCACAAAAGATTTTATCGCAATCTATAGAAAAAGTTTCGATTTCATTTTCTTGTCGCAACTTACAAAGACCACTTGGGACTGATCCACTTAATTGGTTCTTATTCAGCTGAAGTGAATCTTTACATAAAAGGAAACGACAGCATACATGTTAGAAATGTTTTTTTACCATAAAGTGCATGCAATTTATAGATAAGTATGGAACGTACCCAGTTCAACAAGCAATCCCAATTCACTTGGGATTGCACCGCTTAAGCTGTTGTGGAATAGATGAAGTGTATCTGTAAATACAAAATGGAAAGATAACGTGCAAGTTAGAAATGATTATTTACGATTGTATGCAATGTATGGACAAGTATGGAACGAACCGAGTTCAACAAGCAATCCCAATTCACTTGGGATTGCACCGCTTAATCTGTTGTTATTAAGCAAAAATTCATCTGTATACAAAATGAAAAACAACGTACAAGTTAGAAAAGGCTATTGAACAAGTGCATCCAATGTATAAATAAACATGGAACGTACCAACTTCAACAAGCAATCCTAGTTCACTTGGGATTGCACCGCTCAATTTATTACGATTGAGCCCAAATATATCTGGATAAAAAATGAGATGTCAACGTACATGTTAGAAATGATCATTTAAGAAGTGCATGCAATTTATAGAACCATGTTCAACGTACAAAGTTCACGAAGCAATCCTAGTTCACTCGGGATTCCACCGGTTAATTCGTTAGACCCTAGATAAAGTGTATCTGTATACAAAATGAAAAGGCAACGTACATACGTTAGAAATGATTCATAAAAAAAAAAGCGCGTGCAATTTATGTACGAATTATGGAACGGACCAAGGTCAACAAGCAATCCCAATTCACTTGGGATTGCACCACTTAATTGGTTAGACCCTATGTAAAGTATATCTGTACACAAAATGAAATGTCAACGTACAATTTAGAAAAGGTTTTTAGGAAAGTGTATGCAATTTGTAGATACATGCAGAACGTACCAAGTTTAATAAGCAATCCTAGTTCACTTGGGATTGCACCACTTAATTTGTTATAATATAGCCAGAATGCATCTGTATACAAAATCGAATTACAACGTACAAGTTAGAAAAGGTTTTGAACAAGTGCATGCAATTTATATAAAAATACAAAACGTACCAAGTTCAACAAGCAATCCTAGTTCACTTGGAATTGCTCCACTTAACCTGTTAAAGTCTAGCTCAAATGTATCTGCATGCAAAATAAAATGAAAATGTACATGTCAGAAATGATTACTCAACAAGTGCACGAAATGTAGAGAAAAATATGGAACGCACCAAGTGTAACAAGCAATCCTAATTCACTTGGGATTGCACCACTTAATTTGTTATGATGTAGCAAGAGTGTGTCTGTGTAGAAAATGAAATGACAGCGCATATTTGGATATGTTAGAAATGATTAGTTCGAAAAGTGAATGCAAGTTATAGTGCAACGGACCAAGTTTAATGAGCAATCCCAATTCACTTGGGATTGCACCGGTTAAATCGTTTTCCTCCAAAAAAAGTGCATCTGTATAAAAAATGATACCGTACAAGTTAGAAATGATTATTTAGAAAAGTGAATGCAATTTGTAGATACATGTGGAACGTACCAAGTTCAACAAGCAATCCCATTTCACTTGGAATTGCACCGCGTATCGTGTTAATTTCTAGATAAAGTGTATCTGTATGCAAAATGAAATAAGAACAAAACTATAAGGAAAAGTATGTTAGAAGTGGAGACACTTTATAGATGAAATTGGAACGTACCAAGTTCAACGAGCAATCCCAATTCACTTGGGATTGCACCGGTTAATTCGTTGGACCGCAGCGAAAGTGCATCTGCATACAAAATGAAACAACATCAAGCATGTTAGAAATGAGTATTTACTGTAGATACGTAAATGCAAATTAAAGGTGAACATGGAAAATTGACTAAAGATGAGACACATACTTAAGTTAACCAGATTTGCAAACCAAGACGGGATTGTACCACTAAAAGAGTTGGAACTTAGATCGAGTCTCTCTGTCACAACAATAAGTATACAATTTGGAATTATGAACAAACAAAGGAAAGAAATATTTAGAACAAAGTTGAATAAAAGTCACTACCATGGGAACATGACTAATGTCACGTCAACAACTAGTCAGTATTTAAAATGAGATGCAATATTGACGTACCCAAGTTGACCAGACTTTGGATTCCAGAGGGTATTATACCATTGAAGTTGTTGGATTGAAGATCAAGACTCTCTGTAACAACAATAAGCATACATGTGAATCAGAAGAAGTTAGATTTTAAAATGAGTTTTAACGAAATCCGACCATGATTGTAAAATTAATTTCATACATTCAACGGAACAATATAACTTACCAAGTTTAGACAACAATCCAATATCAGAAGGAAGACTACCACTGAGACGGTTATTACTCAGATCTAACAATTCAACATCTGAAATCAATCCTATTGTGGAAGATATAGTTCCATTGAAAAAGTTAGATCCAATACTTAGCTCTCTTAATTTTGGAAATACAAACATGGAAGCGACAGATCCTGATAACAAATTGTTTGACATTGTCAACACTGCCAATTCCTCTAAAGATTGAAAGTTCGATGGTATGGTCCCACTGAGAGTGTTCTCTGCTAGTGAAAGAGACGTAACTTTAGATAACATCCCGATTTCGCTGCATATTTCACCTTCTAAAACATTGTTGCTAACATGCAATTCCTCAAGTTTAGACAGTTGGCCCAAAGTGGAAGGCAGTTTGTCTTCCAACGTATTAGAAGACAAATCCATTTTAGAGAGTTCACTACTGAGTAGACCTATCTCAGAGGGTATTGGCCCCTCAAAACTGTTCCCTTTTAAGTTTATCTCGTTCAGGGAGGTCATCAGTCCAATTTCAGAGGGAATGAAACCCTTGATTACATTATCAGAAAGATCCAGAACTGTTAACTGACTCAACAAGAAAATTTCAGGTGGAAGCTCACCCATCATTCGATTGAAGTTCAATTTTAGTTCTAAGAAATCATTTCCCAACCCACATCTGTAATACCTATCATCAAATTGATGTTGATGAGACGAGAACCATTCACATTCATTTTCTAATGTCAACCAGTTATTTGAATCAACCCAATCATCGCCATCCAAACTGTAGTACAGAGTGACAAGAGCAAATCGTTGGACGTTGCGATCAAATCCAAAGGAGTAAATGCCTGAAGTAGAGGCATCTTCCATCCACTGCAAGGCCTTGTATTGAGGAGAATTGGTATTATTGAAGGCATTAACCAAACCATGATAAAGACCTTCAAGTTCAGATTGAAAACTGATTGTGGGATTGGTTGAAGGCGAGGAAGACGGCTCATTTGAAGGACTTACTGTCTGCGTTGGTGCTATTGTTGGAAATTCGTTACCAGCATTGTCGGGAAGGACACTAGCTAAGACAATAACTATGACAACGATGATCATACCAGTAGCAAAACAAAGACGATTTCTTCGCCTATTTTTAATCAAGGTTTCCTCGGAAACTGCTTCCGCTTCAGGAATGGCATCATCATCAACTACAATAGCCTTGATGAGATGCTCCGATGTTTCTTCCAAGTTGCCTTCCTCGATGGTCGAAGGATGGCTTGGATCAATGCCTTGATTGTGAATGTGTTCTCTATTACCTTCATCCTCATTGAACATGCCACGGGAAGACTCCCAAACATTGTTTCCGTCTCCACCTCCAATTCCAGCAACAGCAACAGCCCCAGGAAGTATTGCATCATAGTCACCAATATTTGTTGTACCCGTGGTATTTTCCGCATCATTCAGATTACCTTCTTCAATGTGATCAGAGTACGTCCCCGGGGAAAGCTCAGGTCCATCAGATGATGACTTTTCGTTACCAGCACCCTTGGCCATCTTGCTTTCGGTTTGGGCTTTTGCATTTGCTTTGGCCATGTGGTCGTCAGTGA
>WKLE02003982.1:0-11394 GCA_014885115.2 Asterionellopsis glacialis
AATAATAATAATAATAATAATAATAATAATAATAATAATAATAACAATAACAATAATAATGGAACAATATGCAAAACCACAGCGCAACATAAATTGTCACAAATAGGAGACCATTCTTCTGCAAAAAAAATACCTAAATATCATTGGAAAATAATGGCACTACCATAGCACACCTTTCTTTCCATTACAGGCTTCAATTCTGCCATAATAGTTTCAAATTAGAGAGAATAAAGACAAGGAGAGGGCACTCAACGGGCGCATCCATCCGACCGCTTTTCCTATTGAAATAGATTATAATAATTCCTTATTAAAAATAGCGTGCAGTACCTAGCACTTTACCAATTTATTTTTAAACACGTCTTAATCGGGCCAGATTACTGAAATTAGTTCCTTAAGTAAGTTCAGCGAGTTATGTTGTAGTTTAACACAAAAAAAGAGGCTTGGTAAAGATCAAGGAGCACCCCTGTATACTTTTTTTCTATCGTAAGACTGTACACTGTTTACTTGGCAAGGTAATTCAACTTCATCAACGCCAAATAGGTAATGTATTTAACAAATACAATAGCACCAAACAAATATAATATATTGTATCCAAGATTGTCATATTGGAGCTGTTGACCAAACGACACTCCTATCCAATCTTCAGCAGTACCAGAGCATTCATAACAATTGCTTACGGTGCAAAATGTATCACTCGCTTTGTTTGCAACAAATTCACAAAATTCACTACCTAAAGTAGGCGTTATGGGTGTATGATCAGTATGGTATTGGGAGGATACAAGTCCCTCCAAAATGTATCGTCCTGGCATTAACCAGTAGGCTTTTGGGTGAAGTGAAGAAAAATACCAAAAGGCAAGAAAAGCTCATAAGATACCGGAGTGATATTTTAGTCTGAGGAAGTGGAGAAAAGAAACGCATAACAGTGATAGGTAACTCACCGAATAGCCAGAAATTTGGTATGTTTTGAGGTCGAATCAGTACACCCGTAAATAATGTGGTCATCGCAATGACAATGCTGCCAAAAATGTGGGCACTACTAGCATCTCGTACTAATGACATGAGCATCTGGCCTATGAATGTGTACAGTGTCATATTGGCCGTAAAAAACAGATAGTACAAGCAAAACTTGTATGCGACTGCCTCGAATCCCATCATAAAGTAAAAGATTACCACAAATATAAAACTTGCTAATAATATGAAAGGGATCTCTGCAAGAGTAAAGGCCAATAGCACAGCCTTCTTGTCATACATGAGAGCTGCCTTGTGTCTGTAAAACATATTTCGTTCCACATAGAATACATGCAAGACCGAATTGGTGGAAGATACAGCTGTACAACAATATTAATTGTGTTGAGGAAAAAGAGGATGTAGTAGCACAGGTAAGTTCGATGGTAAAAAGAGCGTATAGGGGAGATAGAGTGTTGAAGAGCACAACTTACAAAGGAAAATGAATGTTGCGAAAATGGTATTTACTCTTGAGTTCATGTCACCTTCGGTAGCTGGCACCTTTCCGATGAAACCAATCCCTAACATTAAATATTGAAAAGGTATTTCATTCAAGAAAAAAAGTATTGAGAGCTGTCTCACAAGGTATAAATCAAAATTGCAAAATACAACATTGTGCATATGCTATCATCCCAATCGCTTTGTCTTACCAAACACTAACGAAATACATGATGATACCATCAATCGGACAAGGTTATAGCTTGGAGATCTCCAGTAAATCTTCATAGCTCGTTTCAAAACTCTGCTCCTTTGTGTAGCCTTGCTGGTGGCATATTTACTCGGGAAAAAAATCTTGTTTATATCATTTGCTCCCTCGTAGGACTCCTGAATTTTTTGTAAAGCATTTTGTCTTAATTTTGAAGTCTCGTAGCTCCCTGCATAGTCAAATGGTCTTGGTTCAGATGAATTGGAGGACCCCCCAATGACATTGAGCATCCTAGAATAAAGGTAGATATGACATGTGAAAACCAAAACGTTCACATAAAAAAATGAGAATAACAGAACTATTAAAGATAAAGGACACCATGCTATCAACTTACCATGAGCCTGGATTCTCGCCGTGCTGAATTACGGGTGTAGAGCTATAGTTTTCGAAATATTCAATCATGCTAACACTCTCGTGGCCAAGGTCGCCAAAAAACACAGTTTCTCCTCCTTGCTTCAGAAGCAGCAATGCATCAAACGAATTGAATATAGACACCGACGGTTGGTGGATCGTTGCACAAACAGCCCTTCCACTTTGAGCAATCCTCTTCAAACCTCGCATCAATTTACTAGCCGCACGTGCATCTAAGCCAGTCGTAGGCTCATCCTACAGAAAACCAAAGCCAACAGCATTTTGCACCATTTTAGAAAAAATACGAGATAAAAGCAACTGTGAACCTGTACTACGAAGCCTTCCACACACTTACCAAAAAGATAATAGAAGGATTTGCAACCAACTCTACTGCAATCGATAAACGCTTTAACTGCTCAAAGGACAACCCTCCTGAAGTGATCTCACCAACTTGACGATCTTGAATGCTGATCAACTCTAACATTGCCAACGTTTGATCGATGAAATGAGCTACTCGCTCGGGCGTAACATGTGGGTCTGTTTCCTCCAAACGAAGTTGAGCCGAAAACTCTACTGTCTCACGGACGGTTAGCTGAGGACTTTGCACGTCAAACTACGAAATAAACAAACATATCTGCACATTAGGTATTCATTTGCAAGGTTTTCATTTGCAAGCTCGACCATGGTTACACAGCATCACGACTTACCTGTTCGACGTATCCAGTACATCGACGAAATGTTTTTGGCTCCTGTAGATGGCCGTTGAGCCTAACTTCTCCCTCCACTTTGCCACTCGTTTTACGCAAAGCGAGTACATCGAGGAGTGTTGTTTTCCCTGCACCGGACGATCCCATCAGTGCAGCTACATGAGAACGCAAAAACAACCAAGGGTGCCATTAGATCGCTTGAGTCAGTCGCGATGCGACTTGCGAAAAGAACTCTGACTGATTATGACATTGTACGGAA
Organism: Asterionellopsis glacialis; assembly: GCA_014885115.2. Classification (NCBI taxonomy): domain Eukaryota; phylum Bacillariophyta; class Plagiogrammaphyceae; order Rhaphoneidales; family Asterionellopsidaceae; genus Asterionellopsis; species Asterionellopsis glacialis. The sequence goes on from WKLE02003982.1 coordinate 3,029, forward strand.
ACTTACTCATTTTTCCCGACTCGATGATGCCTTCCACGCCTTTGAGTAATTCAATTGGTTCGTTCACTGTTGGTGTTTTTACCGTGTAGCAAATATCTTTGAAAGTTAAGGTCGCCTTTTGAACAGGTATTTCGACTCGCTCGATGTCTGCGTCATTTTCGACATCTTCCTCAACGCCGGCAACTTTATCAGAAGTTGGAGCGGAATCATGATGGATCACTTGGAGAAAATATGTCGACGCCGCAATGCTCATAGCACAAAGAGCAAACTGGAAAAGCAAACCGTACCTATCAGGAATGCCGAGCAAAGCATTAGAGAAAGAGATGCTTTCCAAACAAATTTCAGTCTTTCATCGAAACTTACCACACCCACTCAAATGTAAACGGCTTTCCATTATGCTTCATACCAAACAACGATAATATTGCTTCACCTTCTGTAGTTGAAGTACCTTCGATCAGATCATCATACTTTCCACTCTGAAATTCATTCACAGCCAAGGCACGAAACATCCAGGCAATTGGATTCAGCCAATATGCCCAAGTCAGATAGCTAGAAAGTATTTGCAGAAGGAAAGAAATCAAGTCAGATTTTACAAGGAAGCAGAAAAGCATACAAGAACTTTTGACATGATATTGCTTACAACGGCATTGTTTCTTGTTGAACGGTGTACCCAGAAAACAACACAAAATAAACCAGGGACAGCGAAAGGAGGGCCTGACAAGTAGTCCTATTCTTTACCACGGCAGACAACACACCAAACAAGTAAGCAGCTGAAACAGCAGTGGTCATATTTACCAGGATGTAAATGAAGTAATTCGCAATTGAAGCCCCATCATTGTATGCAAGACCGACGAACCAGTATACAATCGTCCCGTACATGAAAGAGTCCATGGCACAGGATGGGAGAAAAGCGAAACTTCTCCCAACCACGTATGCCTGAAATCAACGGAATGGAAAATTAAAAAGAGCATGTCTACTTCTTAGCAAACATTCAAGCATTCAAGTGAGATACTCATTTTGATTTACGTACCCATGTGGGGAAAAACTTAGCATCTTGATGCTTGTATAGGATGCTCCGAACATCATATTGACCATGGATTTTTTGAATTGCACCTAATATAACGAAGAACATCGACTGAAAAAGAATTCCAACTACTGAAAGTGGATTCTCGTGCTGCTGCCAAAATAGGGAACCAGCAATTATGCCCATAACCAAATCTTTTCGTAATACAAATAACAAGTTACATGGACATGTTAGCACCAGTAGATGACGAATCTTGATGCATTCATGTCTATCCTTCAAAATTGCACTTACTTTGGATTACACGAGCCCGAATCACATATGTATCTCTTCGCCACAAGAGAAATTCACGGTCCACAAGAAGTTTTAAATTATCATACCAAGTATTCTTTCGTCGATCCGTACAGTTTCGAACAAATTCTTCATCCCTTTCTATTGGTTGCTCCACAGATTCTGAAAGACGTCTTCCCTTCTCACTTCTGGCAAATGCCTCAGCGAACTCGATGGAGCTTAAATGTCGTTTTTCCTTGTCCGCGAGATATTTGGAGCCAACTTTTGCAGGAAGAGACTACAAAGAAATACAATGATAAAGTGAAGTTGAGTATTAGTGGCACGGTGCCTCGATAACCTCATGCAGTTCCAAAAAAAGGTGAAAAGTTTACCTGAAGCCAGTCTGCATAGTCCATTCTATCTGGTAATTGGTAGCCGAGGGACTCAAAGTACTCTATGACCTCGCCCACGTCACCACTGTAAATTACGCGACCTCCATCCAAGAGAATGACTTCATCGAACAGTGCGACTGCTGCAGGTGGGGGTGCAACGAGTGCAGAGACAATAATCTTATTAAACGTGGTAGCCCCAAACAAAATGAAGGATGCAAGATCCGCGATCGTGGTAGCTGTGAACGCAACTCAAAATCAAAAAGTTAAGACATTAAATTCGTGAACAGTATGTGAGTTGCCTTTTATAGAGATTTTTAACTTACCGTCGAGCCCTGTACTTGGTTCGTCAAGAGCAAAGATGGGTGCACCTGTCAAGAGCATTTCTGCCAATGTAACACGTTTCCTTTCTCCTCCACTTAAACCTCGCAGCGTACTATTGTCTCCTACCAAGGTGTCCCTGCATTCTGCTAAACCAAGTGCTTCTATAATTTTAAGTACCAACCAAAATTCTGCGTCCAATTGCTCTATTATTCGTGCAACTTCGGGATCATCCATATCAAAATCAGATCTTGCATGGGTTCCTCCCCATCGACACTTAAACGCAAAAAGGGCGGTCTCCTCGACTGAAAGATATTTGTGTAAATGGTCATGTTGGTCCGCGCGTGCTACTAATTTCTGCATTTCGTACCAAGGAATCACAAGCAAACTCTGTTTGGTAAGTTCCATTGTTTGGAGCAAGGGCGAGAATTGTTATTGGCTACTTACTGTCCAATCCGTCTTCGGATCATCCGGCGTCACGCCATTCACGAAAACTTTACCACCTACGATATGATCCTTGTCACGATGGAGTTCATTAGCAATCATTTTGAGTAAAGTTGACTTGTTTGTGATGGGAAAAAAGAACGAAGAGGAGGTATCGAAATGAATATGTCACCAAGAAAAAGAGAAATTTCAAAACAAAAGGGCAAATACATCGATAAAGAAAGTTACCTTTCCCGAACCTGGAGCACCCAATACAAGATATGCCTTTCCCGATTCAAATCTTAGGTTTACACCATCCATTACGACCTTTTCAACCTTATTCTCTTGAGGAGTTTCATTTTTTGATCTGGCAAACTTCACTAATTCATATAGCTTCTTTCCTGCCTTATAAAGGAAATTTTCGTTCCCAACAGTGTTGATTTTCTGTTTTTTCTTTGAAACCTCTTCGTTGATTCTGTACGATCCGTTTTTGATTTGCAATAGAACGTCAGGATTGTGAAGTTTCAAGGGTGTATTAAATTCCTCGCGCATCCTATCAATAGCGGCGATTTCTCTGTATGATTGCAATTTAGAGAGTCTTCGTTGTCGATATTTAAGCACAGCATTTTCTCTTTCACTGGACCTTTGACGGTCGGAATTTTGCTCTCCAAAAGTCTTTCTGAGAATATCAGGAGGGATTTCGATATTCTGTTCCTCGAGAAAAAGCCAAAGATTACGAAGCCCTTCAGTTTGTTCCTCCGTCAAGCGTATTGCAGCATTACCGTTGTTAGGATGGCTTTGAGATGCCATGCCGCAACTTAGGTGTGTGGAATGATGAACTGTTCGGAAAGATTTTTTGGGACAAGGGTCTGTTGAGATGTATAATACATGTCAACTACAAGTACTTGAAAAAAAGGATTATCGGTATGATTCGATATGGACAGGAACTCAGTAGAATGTTCCAATTTGGTAAAATTTCATATGGGTAAAACAGCTTTTGTGTAGGAGTTAAGCCCCAGGTCCTATGTAGTCTATGACTTTATTCGTCCTGTACCAGGTAAAAAAGCAGTATTGTATTCCCCCGTCGCGTGCACTTTATTTTCACCAAGGGCTTGCTGTATGTGAATTACTGGACCTGGTTGGACTAGGACTAGACTCTAGAGGACTACCAGGTAGGACTCAGTCAGACACAAGCAGAAAGCTCGTCTTGAAACGGTAGAATACTGAGATATACCCCTCCCAGAAGTACATGTATTTTTTAAGTGGGCAGTCTTAGGTCTTATCCCGGTCTTTCGGACTAGGAAACCTCCGAATGAAATGGATTTTGGATTTAAAAAAAACTCAAAAATATACTCTACAATACGGTGCAAGTATTCTGTGACACCAATCAAACAACGAGAGCTTTAATTCAGGTGGGCATATTCGATTGCAGCAGAATAATCTCATTTATCTGAATGTAAAATACTGCGCGCCAAATATTGCCACAATAGAAGTAATGTTTTAGTGTCAACATTACCATTGAAAATGATCACTTCGTGCATTTTTCTTTTCATAATAACAATCAATCAAATCCACCATAAATTCACTCCAGGGTGTATCATTCAACATTGATCTCGATTTGAACATTAGCTAGTTGATTGTGGCTTGCGATTGGACAAAAAATAGTTGCAAAGAAGATGTTGGTGACGATGTGACCGAAGAAAACAATACTTTCCCTTTTATTTTTGCTGCCCCGCCTGTGGACAACAATCGACCCTGCGAGACATTCATTTTGAGGAACCATATTTAAAAGACACGTCAATTATTATTTTTCAATGATGTGTACCAATATCATGAAATATTTTTAAAAAGTAATTGGAGCCAATCTGATTTGCCTTCACCACTACTCTATTTTACTATTTTACTATTTTTGTCTTGCAGAATATTTATCAACTGCTCGTCATTTTGTAGTACCAACTACGCATTCGAAAATCATCACAAGTTCAACCACTCCCCCGTATATTATAAAATATAATATGAGAAGTGTCTTCAAATCTGTGTCTCTTTGCTTTTTACTCGTTACCCAACTCTAAGGGTGTGACGATAATTATTGACACCACATTCGGTAGGATCAACGACGTACCCTGTACTACCGTACCTATAAATATTTCAGCGTTCCCCCGTCAGATGCTTTCTTTTTTGTTCTCCGAAATGTCCGGAATTTTTCTTGGAACTTTCTAAAATAATAAGAACGGTACCAGGTACTTTACTGCAAACTGGTGGGCCTAGAACTACTTGACAGCAATAGCTAGGACCATTGATGGTCGTGAGCCAGCTAATCTACATGCAGCGGATTCTCAATCACTCATCATACCGGAAACCCGTATTTTTTTATATATAATTATCAATCATCCGAATCTGAAGCTCGACTTTCAACTTTATCTGGGCTTCTAGAGATTGCTCTCCGTCCATGACATTCCCATGCCCATGATGATACCCGAAACCGAAGACTCCGATCGTGATAGCAGTAGCAATGGCGTCGAGGATCAGAGTAACATGACACAAGAGCAGATAGATGGTCTTCGTGAACTCTGGATGTATTGTGCTGAGCAAAATGTGGAAATTCCCAATGAAATCCGTATCAAGATTTATGGGCAGTCAAAATCAAGAAGTCGAATGTCTTTGAGAAAACATGCAGTGCTTGGGATGCGAGCAGAGAGGCTTTCGAAACAAGCTGAAATGTTCAATGGCCAAGGGGCGGTTATAGAAGATTGTCGACGTCTTAAAGAAGCTATGAAAATTGAAAATCCATTCGTTCGTTTGAAAATTGTCAATGGATCATACAGAATCACCCAAACCGTCCAGAAAGCAAAACACAAAATTAACACTGTGGGGAACAAGAATTTATTTTATAAGCTTGGCAAAAAAGTTTACAAATTAGCCACCTCTGTCAAATCGGACCATATACCTCAAGAAGATAAGGTTGAAAAGGTCATTTTGGACGGGATTAATCTGTCATTTGAATCGGGAAAAATGTATCTTGTACTGGGTACGCCTGGTTCAGGGAAGGTAGGTATTATTTCTCGTTCTGTAACTCTGTTCCATAGTATGAAGCGCTAATTTCTTTATTGTATTCAAGTAAACTCATTCTTGGGGTGCACGGCCTTGCCTCTCTTGCTTTCTCTCTCTGTCTTTATATTCCTATTTGTCAGTCGACTTTGCTCAAGATGATCGCCAACACTCTTCGCCGCAATAAGGACCATGTTGTGAGTGGTGACATCCGCTTGAATGGCTACAGTCAAGACGACCCAGGTATCGACTGGACTGTAAGTAGTTGTTTTGGATTTTTGTTTTGTTTTCATTCCATCACGATTTTTAAACAATACTAATAACAAACTCTTGCGCGCACTCCAGAAAATGGTTGCCTACTCGGATCAACAAGACTATTTGCACAAACATTTGACTATAAGGGAAACGATCGACTTCGCATGGAATTGTCGATGGGGAGGCACCCATGCTAGATCAAATATTGATATGAATGACCCCGAAGTGGTGGAACAAGTGAAGCAGCTAGACGCTTGTAGATTTTCCTCGACGAAATCGATGGAATTGATGGGCCTAGAAGGGTGCTTAGACACATTGGTCGGTGATAATAGCACATTGCGTGGAATTAGCGGTGGACAAAGGAAGCGCGTCACTGTGACAGAAATGATAGTGACAGGTGTGCCATTTTATTGTCTTGACGAACTGAGCACTGGACTCGATGGTAAGTATGACTTAAATTTCTCGTAACAACCTATACCTCGCATCAAGCATTCTGTCTAACTATCTAGCATTGGGTCCATGTATAGCTGCTACTACGTACGACATTGTGAGTCAACTGTCTGCAGGTGCTACCCTCTATAATAAGGTAATTATCCTTGCCCTTGTTGCACCCCCCCCTGAAACAGTTGCGCTGTTTGATGAGGTAATATTGGTAGATGGAGGTCGCGTAATTTACAGTGGTGACATCGGCGATGTTGTTGAACACTTTGAGTCTCTTGGGTATAAGCTACCAGCACGGATGGACTTTGCGGATTGGCTTCAGGTACGAACGTTTTATTTCTTTGATGTGTTATTCCCAGTTGTGATAGCAACTCAAATATTGGATAATTTTTTCTCTTCAGTCTCTTCCTGCAAAAGATGGATCTCAATACCTTGCAAACAAAGACAGTCGACGTGGACACTTAAATTCGAGATCGTTCTCTGAACGCTTCTCCCAAAGCCAACTTGGAAAGACTGTTTTAGAGTCTGTGAAGCGACCGATGGACAAGAATGAAGACATGATTCGACTGTACACGCAGCGTGAAAATACCTGGTATGATAACCTAAAGCTCGTCTCCGAACGCGAATTACTTATATGGCTGAGAGATAAGTATACAATGAATGCGCGAATAATTCAAAGTGAGTGAACGACATAAACAATGCGTGGATATATGAACCAAGAGAGAGGTCAGCATAGTTGTATCCAATTTGGTTTCTTTATTTTGATACTCTCACCCTTGGCAACTTCCTACTTGTCGTATTCGTTTCAGATTTACTGATGGGCATAATTGCTGGTTCCCTATTTTGGCAGCAGCACGAGAATCCACTTTCAGTTACCGGTATACTGTTCCAGGCGTTGTTCTTCATTACATTGGGTGCGATCCAAAAAATTCAATTCCAATACGACGTTCGAAGCATCCTTTACAAGCATCAAGATGCTAAGTTTTTCCCCACATGGGTACGTAAATCAAAATAAGTGTCTTACTTTGAATGGTCAAAAATTCTTACTAAAAATTTTTTTTGCTCCTTTCTCTTTGTCGTCGACGACAGGCATATGTTATCGGGAGGAGTTTTGCGTTTCTCCCATCCTGTGCCATTGACTCTTTCATGTACGGGACGATTGTATACTGGTTTGTCGGTCTTGCATACAACGATGGGGCTTCAATTGCGAATTATTTTATTTTTTTGCTGTTAACGATGATATCTGCGGTTTCGTCGGCTTACTTGTTTGGTGTGTTGTCTGCCGTGATCAAGAATAGGACTACTTGTCAGGCCTTCCTTTCGTTGTCCCTGGTTTATTTTGTGTTATTTTCTGGGTACACCGTGCAGCTGGACACAATACCAAGGTAAACTACGTCACACTTATTTTGTTCTTTCTTTTAACCATTTCCTTTCAACTTCCAACTTGATTCCTTCCCTGGTTTGCATTTCTCTCTAGTTATCTGACTTGGGCATATTGGCTGAATCCAATTGCCTGGATGTTTCGTGCCTTGGTTGTCAATGAATATCAGAGTGGAAAGTATGATAAACTGATTGAAGGCACTTCAACTACGGAAGGTGAAGCAATATTATCGTTGTTTGGGTTGGAGCATAACGGAGAGCCGTTTACATTTGCGTGGGTATGGTGAGTTTCTATGAAAGACTGAAAGTCATTTCATGTGATTACTATGTTCTTCTAATAATTTTTGATTGCACTTGTAGGTACGCAATAATTCTTCAAATTGCAATTTCAGCTTTAAGCATTTTCGCTACGACATACTTTTTGACACACATTCGTCACGACTCTGCCTCGGGACAAGTAGTCGAAGCAATGGAGAACCAAGAAGATCTGGAGACCTACATCGACGATGGTGATTTGCAGATACCTGTCCAGAGAGCAAGCTTAACTTTCAAGGGTATTCGCTACACGGTAAAGGCTTCTAGGACTCATGAGCAGATTGAATTACTCAAAGGCGTCGAAGGCATTATCGAGTCGGGAAAAATGAGTAAGTTTTCCTACAATAGCTTTTTGGGTTCCTGACTACAGTAGCCTGGATGCACTATATCTTACTTTTTCACCTTTTGGAACGTACATGCTTTGTAGCTGCACTGATGGGATCGTCCGGTGCAGGGAAAACAACACTCCTCGATGTACTCGCTTTGCGTAAAACGAGTGGCAA
>WKLE02004007.1:0-10748 GCA_014885115.2 Asterionellopsis glacialis
TGATTGTCGCAACCCGACATGCCGTGCGCACCGGCATAGGGCAGAGATAAAGAGAATCATGAAGAAGGGCTATTATGTATGGCATACTGAATATATCTGTGAGAAAAGAAGAGCTGGAAACACTGGACAAATCACATTGAAGATACCAATTGAAAGGATGGCCACAATATCATTGAGGAAAGTGGCAGTGATTTCAATAAGACAGAATGAGCCAATGAAGTTATTTGAAAAATGAGCTAGCCAAGACCCATGGAACCACAATGACAGGGTTTTTAACCAGCATCTTGCTAGTCTAAAACAGGACTCATGGTACAAAACTAATATTGAGAATCATAAATTAGAAACTATTGGGGAGGAACCAGTGGATGTGACAGTGTCCACTTGTGGGTAGGTACTGTACCAGTACAAAGGTACGTGACATTACATGATGACATCATTATATGGACAATAGCTTTTAAAAGTAGGAAACATTTTTGACCTGTACAAAGATTTAAATTTTAAAGTTAAATATGGCATTTTACAGGATCTTTCAAGCATTCATCTATTAAATTACAGTACTTGCCTCTCATATGTTTTGGGGGACTTGGGATTTTCCTTTTTCCGTGCTTTTACTAGTTAATTTTTCTGCTTTGACAAGAATGATCTTCCATCAGAATTGACAATTCCAAGGATCAGTTTGGTGATGCATGAAGGTTATGGGGCCATCATATACATAGTGTAGAATCATATTCAGGACAAAAATATACCAGTCATAAGAAGATTAATTTGTTAAATATTATCATACAAATGGAAGATTTTGTTATTTTCTGGTAATTTTAACTTATTTTTGGAAATATTGTCCTCATGGTAGATTTCTTTATAGATGAACTACAAATTTTATTGTGCACAGGACAGTAACATCAAAAAAGCACATGGCTTAAATGTTTGATGCGTTCTCCTCAGGGGTTGGACCAAAAGTGAAGGTTTTTAATAAAAAAGAAAAGCTAGAAATTAGTGTAGGGATTTTAAAAATATGAAAATATGTGCAAATCATGCAGGGGAGTTTTGAGTAGGGTTGGACTACCTTAATATAGTTGTCATAGCATCATAAGAATATGATCCAAACTAAACACTGATTTTAATAATTTATGGTACAGAATTAGAGAACAAATTTGACACAAGGATTTTTCATTATTTTCTTCAATTTTTTTACCTATTTTCTGAATTATTGAGATTGGTTTGTATTTCATTTCAAATTGTAGCTGAACTAAGAAGCTTGTTGTGCCCAGGACAGTAACTCAGAAAGAGCATGTCTTATATCTTTGATGCATTGTTCTCCTCAGGGGGGTGGATCAAAAGAGATGAATTTTGAATTTTAATAAAAATCAAAATCTAAAAATTAGTGTAGAAGATCCAAAAATATCTGAAAATATGTGAAACACACAAGTTTTGAGCTGCATGGGAAAACAAACAACCTTAAGGTGGATAGGGAGAGTTATGGTACAGGATATTTGATTTTTATATAGAATTTTATAAACCTTAGGTTAAAAGAAAGCAATTTATTTCCAATCAGATGGGGGCTGCTGCCTCGAGTGAATCAATGATAATGTTATTCTACTGTACTATATTCTTTTTAAATTATCTGAGTCCTAAAAACTACTGGTTCCAGACATTTTGATACCCTGCCTTAATACAAATATTGTCACATCATTTCACTTTGAGGAGATTCTTGGTGCATACAGTCCACATGCACCAATAAGAAAATGTCCAATTTTGACCAAGCTTGAAATTACTTAAATAAAATTCCATGCTTGAAATTAGCAACATACCTTATTTTATGGTGTCAATATGATATCACCATCAAAAAATCCCTTAAATAATAACATAAAGATGTCATCAATAAGAAACTACTTTTATTATATAACAAATGTGCCAAATAAGTAATGATTGGATTCTCCAAGCTTGTTGTTTCCTCCATTCTTCTAAGGTAAAGAGAGTAAATTGGAAAACTTCAATGGCAATTACACTTTTGAAAGGCAGAGCAGGGCAGCTTTTCCAAGCAGCCAATGCCAACCACCAGAGCAAAACTGCAACTTTGAAAAAGCCAAACCAAAAAGATCCTGAAGCTCTCTTTGAACTGGTACTCAACAATGTAGGCAAGAATTTTTTCTTGTCTAGGCATGCAGCTAGGCAATGCACCTAGGCACCAGAAGAACTACCTAAGGTACCAACTTGCCATGACTAGGGAGTTTATGCTTTGTGAGTTTGTCATGAGGCTTCGCCAGTTGAACTAATATTTACCATATTTTCTGATGGATCACAATGGTAAAAATGTTTGACAATTTGACAATGACAAACTTGTGGATATCCTGGATAGAGTAAAACCACTTAAGTGGCAATCTGCCCTATTGGCTAGCAATCTTGATCTGCACAATCGCTTGTGGGAAGATACTGTGGATTACTTCAAGAAACTTGAATTGTGTGTGACAATTTCCAAAAATCCTACCAAGCCCAAAGAAGATCCCAAGTGTGAACAAACCAAAAAGAATTCTGATCACAATAACAACAAGCACAGTAAAAAATGCCAGTGCACCACAAGTTGTGTAGCAACTGCCATATGAAGAACCATAACACCTCCAAATGTACTGTGGACAAGTTGAAGAAGAAGAATCAAGATAATTCCAAGATGTACATGCAGGAACAGGTGAATGCAATGATTAGCTTACTTAAACTACCAAAAGAGAGTAAGAAAAAGACATGTAAAGTACAGTACCAATTGGATTTGTCATCTGAAAATGACCCAAGCTTGTATTTTACTCAACATAATATTAAACTTAAACATAAAAATAGTAGTGATGACATTAGCAATTACTTTAAGCCTACTTTCTACACTGACTCAAACCTTTTCCCAATTGTAGATCAATTATACGATATGCTGCATAGCCAGTGTAAGATGAAAAAGCAAAAATCCAATCATTGCATGACTGAAGTAGTAGGTGAGATAATAAACTGGGATGGCAAGCTTGTTCCTATACAAATTCTACTTGACACTGGTACTACAGCAACAATCATCATAAAGAAATTTGTCAAACAGGGGAAGGCTAGTACATATAAAACCCTAAACCTATGTAGTGGTCCACCATGGGTAGTAACTTTATCACTAAACAAAAAGCAAGGGTAAATTGTACACTCCTGGAGTTCACCAACAAAAAGACCATTATCTGGTCTTGTTGCCACATTGACAAACAAATAAACCAAGTGGATGCACAATATGACATGATTGTTGGTACCAACCTCATGCAGGCAATGGGTCTGGATATTTATTTTAGTATGCAAACTATCAGGAGGGAAGGTTACGAACTACCAATGAATGGTGAGGTCTTGGACCTCATACAAGCAGAAGCAATTTACCACATGACTGTCCAGCCACCTGTCCTGAAGGAAGCAGAATTATGCCAATCAGCCCCCAACAAAATCTCTACCAATAACCTATACTCCTGCTGAAAAAAATGCCCACCAACTAAATCACTCTGAAACATGTGAGAGCATGTCCCTAATCCTTAAAAATATAAATCCAATGAGGGTAACAAATACGGGAATAAATTTCCCAACAATTGAATAAAAGTATTACTCTAGTTCAGATCCTTTATTTGTACTGGTGAATACATATGACTTTTATCTTCTTGGAGATAGCTACTACTTACTACAGCTGATTGTATACTAAGGATTGATGACTGTGTACTACTAGTACTAAAAGATAAAATCTGAAAAGGATACCAAGTTCATAGGCCTTTCATACCCACTGAACCAGGAAGATATAAAGTCAATACAATATTAGACAAGCCCTAACAGGCATATCCTCAGTTTAGATTTTAGTAATAACATGCAATAAAATAGATTAAGTAAAATAAAAATATCAATTTCATTGTCTACAGCAGTAGTAATCATCATGATCTGCTATTATATCTAAATTAATTTTTTGTAGAATAATGATCCTGCTGCTTTCACAAAATCTTCCTTGGTATCAATAATGGCTCAATGCATGGTGCAAATTTTCATTTTTTGGTTCCTGTTGGCAGCTGCCTCTTCTTCATAAGTTGTCATACATTTTGGTCATCTGTGATAACATGATGTTGCATCCCCTTTCATCACAACTCCTCCTTTGCAGTAATTTGCTCCTGTGAATTAATTCATATGGTACTCCCAATCATGTATTCCTCTATAGTACACTGGTGGATAAGGTGTCTGTAGGAGGTCCTTTGAAAGCACCACCACATGAGTTATTTCTGAATAAGAATTTGTTAACTTTTATGTAACCTGTCTCTTCTGACAAGGTGTTTCAGACTGGTGATAGGCAGTTTATTAATGTAGTAGTTAAAAAATTTCTTAAAGAAATTGTTCTCTGTTTCATCTTTTCTAGATGTAACAAAAATAAAATGGCTTTCCACCTTCTTGGTTGTTTTAATTTACGTATGTGGGTGATCATTTTTTATGTAGTATGCAACTTTATCATATTCTCTCACCATCTGTCATGAATAGTATCTAGCACCATCCTTCAGAGTTTAAATACTAGCCATTAAGAGGGGTAGAGATTTTATTTTGTTCTATTAACAAAAGAAAATTTTACAATATCACACAGTTTAGCCTCTCTCTACTATCTGTTATCTTCTTTGATTTCCTGTCAAGAAGATGTCAAACAGTATACAAATACTAAAATGGTGAGAGGTATGAGTCAGAATCAAAATTTTGCTCCTTTATTGATTATGGTGATATTTTCAGAGCCTTAGGATATAATAATTATGGGGGTTGTGGAACAAAAAACAAAAATGTATCAAATCACCACATCCAAACATTTGAATAAAAATTTGTTCATCAAGGAATAATGACAAGAACAAGAGATAATTGGGTGCATCTACTATACTTACTGAGACACCATACTTCTTCTCAGCCAGTAATATACAACTAGATAGCCTTAGATGACTCATATATGTTTTTATCACCTGTTGGCTGAGAACCACTGGTGTGTGTGCAATATTGGTGTTCAAAACAAGCAGCAACATATAATATTTGCACCAGTAGTAAAGCATAGTGTTAGTTGAAATGTATGTGGTAACAAAAGATTACACTATATGCATGATGGCAATCATAAAGGGCTGGTAGTTCAAAGAAGTGCAGAAAGTATTGTTCTCCTTCTTAATAATGATAAGAAGCATCAGCAATGCCATCAATACACAGGATAGCCTAAAAATCTGCTGTATAGGAGGTAATTCTTGGGTAATACTGTGACAAGGTGATCTAACACAGAGGTGCACTGGTAACAAAAGCTTTTATATGTACTCAGCAGTATTGATTTTGCCTAATGGTTTTTGCTAGTCTTATACTATTGGTGTCTCCCTACATATATATCAGTGATCAGACAATGGCCTGGTCACATTAGGACCCACCAGTGACCCTCACCAACAGTATGGGTATGCTGAGGAACAGCCCACAAAATTACTCCATCAATATTATTTTAATCCCTCTCCTCAATCATAACAAAAAATTACTTTCTCCATTTCCTGCTAACCTCATTTTATGTAACTACCATGTGTCAGCATGCCACCCCCATGACATAAATTATTAAAATAATAATAATAATCAGCATTTATAATTTAATTAAACAATAATTGCAAAGAAGCATGATGCCACTGCTGTTTCTCATAAACAACATAGAACCTGCTAGCCTGACTTAATCTAGACTGTTTGTGGTGACAACCACCACAACAAAATATCTTTGTCTTTTGACCAGCAACAACAAACATCAGCCATATGCTACCAACAAACCATCACTACCATTTTTTAAAGTGGACAAGAACCCCAATATTTTTAATGGCACAACACTGCTGTGGTTATTGCTACACAACCTTCTTCCACTATTTCATTCCTTATATATTATACTAAGAACTGTTTCTTTCTTTTTGGTTCTCCCTTTTCAATCTTCTACATGAGATAATGCTTTCTTAGCAAAAGTACTGTAATGTTTACAACAAGGACAGCTTCTATTTGGTAAGTTTGTAAGAACAGGTACCATCATGGTAATAAAATTTGGCTCTGTAAAGTTTAAATAAAGCTTGCCCCAGTCACTGGTAAAGTTTCACATATTGTATACATCAGATCCAAAATTAAGTAGCACATGCATATGATATTCTTCTAGTGAAAGAGTACCTTGATGGTGGTCATGACAACAATGGTAGTTTTGCTGGATTTTTTTAAGAACAAGAAGCAGGATCATTAGAACCCAGACAAACACAACATCATGGTGGCTCTACTAAACACCACAAAAGGCTCATCTTACTGGCAAAGTTTCACATTGTATGGACATACACAAAAGGAAGAGACACAGATGTTATGGTAAGAAATCATCATTTGTCATATTAATTCCAACTGAACTCAAAAACAACTAAAGTCTACCATGATGATTGCTGATACATAATGCAATTAGTACAATTTATTCTTATTATTTTTCTGCATACCATTGTAAGAGGGACTGTCACCTATAGCACCACATTACTACAATAATGGTTCTGGATAAAATTGTTAAAGTTTGTAAGAATATGCTAAGAGGTGCTATAATAATTAGAATTTAGTAAAACTAGTAATTGGAGATACAGTATTCAATAATCATAAACAGAACTACCAGATCACAACTATGCCAAATACAAAAAAATACTACACACATAACCTGTATCTCTACTATTATCATATATTGAAAAAAAATATTTTTTTCTAAAAAAAATATTTTTTGTGATAGTACTGTTAAAATTAATTCTTTTTGTATTATTTCTTATTATACTGGCTATGAATTCTTGGACATTATGTTGTCCATTCTGGGGATGAAAAACAATATATGTATATTGATTCACATTTTCCTCTTAGGTTCTTAAAAATAGTTGTTATACTCTATAATTTTTAGTAGGGACCCTATTTCCTTTGCTTTCCTATTAAAGAATATAACCACCAAACTTTAACTAGGTAAATATGTTTGATACATCTGCTTTTGTACACACCATGGTTCAAGAATTTAGGATCTTCATGCTATTGTTGTTGTTGTGATAATTATCAATAATATTAACAATAATTCCTTCCAGGAGCACTTCCTGATGCTGGTAGAGTTACCCTCAGGACTTTTCTTTCTTACTACAATACCATGACCTCTCTTGTTAAACTCCTGCTCCCACTACCCATAACATGTTGTAGTACAGCCAATCAAATACTTCTCACCACAACACTATGCAAACACCAAAGCAGGACTCTTCATTATTTGGAAACTTCAATCACAACCTGCTTGTTGACCCTAGTATTTGCTTCACCACCTTAACTTGAAGAAGGGTGCTCCTCACTTAGCATGTATGTTGAATCAGCAGCATTGGAGAAGAACAGGGGGGAATTGCTACTAGTGGTACTATCATCATGATGTGCTGCTTCTTTTTTTGTGTGGTGGATTTTGCACAATAAGAGAAATTCTATTATAAATTCTTGTTTGCATTTTTGAGTAGTCATGTACTAGTAGGGTTACCACCAAAGCAGCTAAATTATACATCGAATTGATTGAATAAGTATTTTGAGGTAAATTGAAAAAAAAAGAATAATGCTGCACAAAAGCAAGCACATGTGATTCCCAAAAATATTTAAAGCTAGCCCACATATGATGATCTGCAGTAGCATAGGATCACATAAAACTACTACATTAAGTAGTACTCTCTGAAAAATAGATTTATCAATGTCTTTTTGAAAAACAAAAACAAAATGCACATCAACATGGGTAAAGGAAAGGATTGTTTTATAACCTAGAAAATACCAAGTTTGACAGGGATCAAGAGATGATGGAGGACCTGCAAAAGTCATCATGACCTTTTTTGGTCCAATCCCTAGCGTTCGCCTCTGGGTCGTTCGATTTCTTCTCCCCGCTACGTACCGGTAAGGAGTGACGCGAGCCTGAAAAAGGGCGGGAAAAACGTTGGGGAGTGGGTTGCGGTGTATTCTCATCATGTCATCGCATCTTGCTTGCGGTATACCTTACGATAGTGAGTGTAGAAAGTCGTGTACAGTATCTTGCGTCCCATCTCTATCCACCAACACGAGTGAATACGACACTCGCCGTGGAAAACTTTACCGCAAGACAACGAATACGCCAAAAAGGGATTGAAACAAACTGAAAACGCAAACACTGAAAGCAGGTGCGGCAATAGACACGTACCTTCTCTCTTTTGTAATCAAGAATTAGCCCAAACAGTGTGTCGAACACGTCCTATTCTTTGCCCTACATTGAACTCGCGTTTGTCTTGCAAAGAGTGAACGAGCTCGCACACCAAACCAAACCAACTTGGAACTAAACTACACGGACGTCATCGACAACCACAATACGAAACAAAAGATACTACAAACATAATGGGTTTATTTGGAAGAAGCAATTCTTCAGGATTACCCTTGGCGGGAACCACAAGTGCTCAATATCATGGTCCGGATGGATCAGGTAAGGCCATCCATATGGATGCACCTATTGTACGCAATTGGAAAAATTCAAGTAAATACACCAAGGGCACCTATTATTGTTTACTAAGCAGTATCTTTATTACCTTTTGGGGAATACGTTGTTTACGATACAATCATGGTAAGTTTGTTGGTATATGTGTGAGTTGAGTTTGGAGAGCAAAGAGAAAGAAAGAAAGACCTCGAAGGAATTTGGCACACAAGCAGTGTCACTACTTTTTTAAAAAGATGTCTTCTCATACCCAAGCAATTATGCAATTTGTTCTTCTTTTCCCTACATTTTTTATAATAAACATCCTGCAGGTTCTGTATGGTTAACATGTACAGCCTTAGAATGTAAATTGGAAATTAATCCACCCTATGGTAAAAATAAAGCTACAATTGAATTTCCTCGTAAACATTTGGTTGCCTCGTATCCTGTCAAGGTGGATAAATTTGGTAAATTTCAAGAAGTTGACAAGACTGGTGGTATGGGTGGTGCGACGACTGGTCGTGGTGGACGTAAGAGTAAAAGCAAAAAATACAGGAAAGGACCCGACGTACATGGTTGGTATGATTCGTACAGTATACATTTAAAACCTCAAATTGAAATGGATCGCTCTGCCGATGCCGATGACGATGACGCGACTTATCCGAATCCCAACATTCCAAATCAAAAACAAACCTCTACAACGAATGACATTACCAATCAATTATCTGCCGTATCATCCGCCTATTATGATCGTGGTCAAGAAGACAAGGATCGTGATAACTATATTATATACATGAGGCAATTTAATTTAGGTAAATCACGTCGTCGTACCAGGACCCAAACGACCAAGATTGATTCCTACATTGCGGGAAGACGCCATAAATTAACCTTGAAGGAAAATTCAGGATTGGCATGGCAAGGTGTATTAGCCGTTGTTTTTGGATTGTTTGCCTTTATTTTAACATTACTGTTGGGGCAATTTGCGGATGAACCTACTGGATACTACAAACGTCATGAACAACAATTGCGACAACGAAAACGACAACAACAACAACAACAACGGCATCTCGGTGGTGGTAGTAGTGGTATACGACGATCAAATCAAAATTTATCCACAAAGAAACGATCTGTTGCGAGTGGTGGTGGGATGCAACGAAAAGCTTATTGAAAATGAAAAACGGAGCTTGGCAAAAAGTATGTTACCCTCTTTTTTTCTAGAGAGAGAATGTAAGAATAGGGTTGGATATAAACTTTTCCAAAGTATCCTCCTCATCTTGAGAAATGTATCCTACACTCTTTGATGATAGGATACCATGTCATAAGCAATCCATACTGTCCAAAACTATGCATTACAAAACCAAAGCCAAGAAAACAACAAGGATCGTTTTTTTTTAAACAAACGAAACTATTATCAATTAAAAAAAATCCTTTGTTTTACAATGAAACCTCCCCGCCCCCCTATTTTCATCAAGGTTTTCATCAAGAATAAGAACACTTATACCATTTGGTGAAATGCGTACTTATTTTATGAGTCAAAAGTTATATATGACCCATATTCCATCACGAGCAATAGAATACATGACACCTTGATCATGGAAAATTCTGTTTGCCATGGCGGATAATGGGTTGTAGTAATTTTTCTTCTAGATACTATCAGGGAAAATCTATTTTTTTGGGGGGCCGTATTCCTGACTCGAATGATAAACCAAAAAATGATAAACAGGCAAAATTTTTGTTTTGTCACGTGTAACGTAGTCCTACCTAACGTTGACCATGGAGTCTGTCTTTATTTGCTCCATGTTTCCCTATTCCCATACAGATAGTCTTCGTTGCTGATCAAGCAGTTGTCAGTGCATGACGAGAATATCCAGTCTTGCGAAAAAGAGGATACGAACAATAGCCGACAAAAGCCCATTCAATATTATTTATCAATGTCAAAATGCCAGTACCGTTTACTTGGAACCCGAAACGAAAGGTAGGACCCATTTACGTAGTACAATAAAGCTATGTTTGTTACATTTTCAGGAGGTTGAAATTTTGTTTACCAGGTACTGTAACCCGGGGCTGCGTGCAGTTTCTTTGTTAACTTTATCTTGGCTGTGCAGTATTTTTTGTGACATACTACTTTACGACTAAAAGGTGGACCTTTTAAAACCCTCTCTCTAGAGTAGAGATTACATAATGGGACTTTATTGGTTCTGGATGAAGGTGATACTGTACTCGGATCATTGAACGGAGCGACTGGGAGTGGGAGCGAAAGCCGACAAAA
>WKLE02004012.1:0-13457 GCA_014885115.2 Asterionellopsis glacialis
TCAGTAACGGAAGTTTTGACATTACCAATGGAACTCAGATCTGCTGAGACATTTTCAGCTTCAACAATCATGATGATACCTGGACTTGCCTCCTGTTCATGGAGATTATCATCATCATCTTCTTCACCATCTGCTTTACACAGATTTTTGTATGTATAATTAGGATTCCTACGGTAATCATGAATCATATCGAACTGGTGTTCCGTTTTGTAGGTTGAATTCTCTACATGTAATTCATCAAGAATTTCATGGTCTGTGAGGGGTGTGTGGAGAAAGTCAACAACATTACTCCCAATCATATAGCTTTGATCACCAATTTCGGGTACATCTAAAAAGTTGTAATTGATCGTGTATTCAAATACGTCACTAACACCTTTGAAGAATCTATAATGATTTTAAAGAAATACAAAGGTGCAGCAAAAAAGGCAGGGGAAAAAGAAGGATGAGAGATTGGAGTTCCAAGGAGTAACCCACCAAATACATAGACCCACAACAAGTAACAATAAAGAGAAGAACAGGTGTTCTTTGATAACTTACAATTCATTCATAACAAAGAGTCCATCCGGTTTGAGCAGAAGTGATAATGCTGAAAAGATATCAAGTTTCTTGGATACTGAGAATGCAAGTACTGTATCTGACAAATCCACCATTACCATATCAAACGTTCCAAAGTATTCTACTGGAAGCATCAACAAACTCTTCGAAGCATCGCCGAACCACCATTGTACCTTGGGATTATTAAAATGCGGTTTGGCACCAAAGTATTTAAAGGCGCCACGTGTTACTTTTTGATCCAATTCAAGTCCTACAGCAAGTTCCAAGGATGGATATTTCACAATTTCATTTAATAATCCAGAATCACCACCACCTACCCAAAGTAAACGTTTGACATCACCCTTGATATATTTGGCTGGCTTGTGTACAAACATTTCATGATAATGTGGCCAATACGATTCACAAATTTGAAATATTTCATCCAAGTAAAAGCACCCATTGCTGTTTTTGATATGTTGATAATATTCAATCTTTTGGTAATGAGAATGTACAGTTTCCAAATGTTTGTATTCGTACATTGCCTTGGTCAAGGTTTCATATTGATAGATCTTACGAAGAAAATCATCGACAGTTGCAACTGCTACATCACTTGCATTAGGTTCTTCATCATCTTGGAGGAGTAGAGATGTGGTTCTTTTTGTATTTTCATCATCATTATTTTTCATAGTAATGATCATATCTTGCAAAGCCTTGGCAGCCATACCAATAGCTGTGGACAATGCGTCGTGGTATTTCGCAATTAGGTCTAATTCAAATTTAGGAATAACTTCTTCCTCGTATGCTTGTGGAATATCCAATTTGCCTATTTCATCAAGTCGCTGGTATTCATCTTGCATGGTTTCAAGTTTTTTATGGATATTTTTCGTTGGCTTACGACCATTCCTCCAAACAAGTTTATAATCTTCATTTTCATCTGCAGAATATTGTATATCAAACGCAAGCTTTTGTCTCGAAAAGTTCCATCGGCGTGGATAGTCTTCTACAAATCCATAATCACGAAATAAATCAGCTGTACCCCATTGATAGGAACGTCTTTCACAACCATTACAATTATTGTATGATATGTACAGTTCTTCACCAACATGTATATCTCTAGATGCATCTAGTTTTAATCCCTCTTCATCATAAAAAGAGGATGCAATTTCGGTGTTTAACTTGGTAGGGTTGTTATGATGATTTATCATATCAAATACAGGTACCATGACACGTCCAAAACGCTGTTTTTCGACTAATTCAATGGCATATTGTGCTGATGGAGTTGTAGTACATTCTGCTTCACCAAAGGTTGTCAAGTAATTAGGTGGTAATATCGATTCTTTCCATCCAAATTTACCCATTTCATATCCAAATCCTATAATCATTTCTAATAATTGTTTACCTTGGTCAGAAAAGGTTGGTGGAATATGACCTTCTGATTTGGTTTGTAAATAGGAAATGTATGGTTCGTATTCACTCTCGTCACCTAATTCAATTTCTTCCAACACAATGTAGGCTAAATTGCATATATCATCATCAAAATCTTCGGTTGCTGCACCATGAATCATTACGTCGGCTGGTATATATAAGAGTCGTTCGTGACGATGAATATCAGATTTGGCAAATATACCGAATTCATCAGAATCATCCGTACGACGACGAATTTCAAGTTTATCATTCATGTATCCACCCTGTTCCTCCGAACGTAACCAATCTATCATATTTTGTATTGCTGTATCAGCATTATAATCATCTTCATTTTCAACGACTACTTCCTCTTGTTCTTGTGCATGAATGACAGACAAGAAGGATAAACTGCTCATCCACGCATAGTAGCTTAGTGCAAGAAGCGATGACGACCAAAACCTCATGGTGAGTGTGGTAGTCTAGTTCCGTGACAAAAGCTACTCTGTTCTAAATGTCAGATGAGTGTCTATATTGTTGTACAGAGTTCGATTCGTCAGTCGTCAGAAGGGCAACAGAACTGCTTGGCCTGTTGGTTACAACTTGGAGATGTTGTAGATGCCCAACACCGACCCGTGACCAAGCTCACCACCCAACAGAAAAGATATCAGAGAAAGGAACAGAATATTCAAAAAATATTTTGGTCAAATCGAGACCTCAAGACGCCCGTTATTTACATTTAGCGAGCGAATTTATGCCCACAGTAAGTATTAATATTAATAAGAAGACATATTATAGAGGTCCTACATGTTTCCCACCGTACTCGTACGCCGCGCTTCATGACGCTAGAGCTGAGTTACAGGACATGCTCGCTCGCTAAATCGATACACATGAAAAAGGTTTTCCATCCAAATAAAAAAGGCTGAGGAGCAATCCTATGATGAGTGTCGTCTGCCCCTTGTCTGTAAAACACAGGAAACTGAACATCGTGCGTCGGACAGACAAGTGCATATAAGCAAGCAACCCGAGGACGAGCAAGAGCAACACCGCTGGAAGGAGAGCGTCCCATGAACGAAACACCACAATTACAACATTTCAAAAACACAAAACCAGTGTTTTAGTTTGCCGTATCGATTGTCTGGAGTGTGTATTGCTACTTCTCTTGCGGTTCTAAAGAGTCAATAAGTTGTTCTTCAGATCTCTACATTAAAGTCTGAAATTTTAGTGGACAATAAAAAATCTCATTTTTATAAACGAAACAAGAAATCATCATGTTTTCATCACGACTTGCCACAACACCCACTCCATCTAAAAGTACAGCACGACGCAGTGCACGTACTTCTCGTAGTTCCACCGGTAGTTATAATTATTCTTCCAATGGTGCTGCTGGTGTTGCATCTGGTGATCGCGGTTGGGGACGATCAAATTCGAGAGGATCGGATGGTAGTGGTCCGGCAAGTGGTGGACGTCTTGGTATAAAGGGGAAGGCACGTAAATGGCATTTAGTGAAGCGTCCACCTGCAGCGGGTGTTGGATTTCTTGTACCTACATGGAAACCCGTAGCTAACCTAACACGGGAAGAAAAAGAAGAGTATAATGCCATTCAAACTGCCAAAGAAGAAGCCAAGCGACAAAAAGAAAAAGAATTAGCACAGGCACAACAGTCAGAAGCACAACAAGAAGAAGGAGTATCATCTACGACCACAACGACAACTACTACAGAACAAGAAAAGAAACTTTCTGCTGCTACACCAAACAATAATGATGCACCAAAAGAGGGAAATGGAACATCCACACCAACAACAAAAATAGTGCCAACAAAGGACAATACAGAAAGTACAAGTGTTCCAGAAAAAATGGATCTAAAAGAAGAAGAAAGGGTTGAAAATAAAAAGTCTGCCACAGAAACAACGTCGACAGCAATAACATCAGGATCAACCACTGCACTAAGTAATACTGCTACTCCTACAGTTTCATTTGCCATGGATGTTACAACTAACACGGATGTAAACAATGACAGTAAGAAAGGTGATTCAGCGGAAACAACAACATTATCAGGGATAGTTGAAAAGGAAAAATCGACATCACCAATACAAACAACAACATCATCAACAGAGGCAGGTAATAGTAGTACCACAGATGCTACATCGACTCCAATTTCAGTTACTGCTACTACTGCTGCTGAGACAACAGCTTCAAAAACCAGTGCTGTAAATGATACCGAAAACGCAGGAAATCTAACCGACACAACTACTAATCAACAACAAGAACAACAACTACCACTAGCAACAGAAAAACAACCAAATGCGGTGAATGACAATTCTTCGTCCTCAGAACCAGCATCGAAACGTGCAAGAGTGGAGGAAAGTTGAAGTAATGATTCATGACATCATTTTTTTTTAATTATTGGAGGATTTGCACCATTATTATTTGGACAAGAGAGATTGTATTGTATAATACTATTATCTTAACTAACTTTAAACAAGTGTTGTCGCTTTTTGAAAATAACGTACACATGTTTCCTCGAAGCATAGGGAATCGATAGAACTTTGTTCACGTGCAGTAACAGTAGGAAGGATCCGCACATTTGTAAAATAGATGGGTATATACTGTATGAAACCTTCATGCAGCCCTCTTGCTTTCCAATAGTACATCTAACAACAAAAAGTTTAATTCGATAACAATGGATCTAAAACGCCATGCACGTACACGCAACATTATCTGTCATGTGGAAACATTTTCTCTTGTTGCTGTATTGCTATAGTGCACTAACAAAACATAAAGAAAGACAATTTCAAAGAGCATGAAGACTGTAGTGTACGTGCATTGATGCAGAAATGCATTGTGTCTATTATGCAGTTACATGTCAAAAGTTATACTTATAAGTATGTCTTTTTTTAGTGTGGCATTGACGCCATTGTCACGGATGCAAAAAAAAGACAATCATAAGTCTCTCCGTTTTCAATAATACCATTTACTTCCCATGGAAATCAATTGCATCGATGTAGGCTTCTTTATTGGTGGTACACAAAAAAAACGAGTTTTATACCCGTAACTCCTTGGCTCGGTAAGAACGTAATTGATTTTTGCTACCATTTTTCTCAATAATACCAGTATTATTGTCTTCTGCAAGTATTTCAGTGGTGGTATCTTGATAGGGGGGTGAACCTGTCGCTGTAATGGCCTTTACTACAAGTTTGTCTGTATCTCTATCAAACTTTTGCCAGAATGCAAAAGATACGTTCAATTGTGCGTATATTGCAATATTGTGCTAAGCTCTACGTTGAATATAGCATTCCTTCTTGAGCTTCACACTGTATTTAGTAGAAGGATCAAAAATTTCCTTATTTGAAATATCTTGATCACAACCAAAGACTTCGTAGAAAGAATCAACTTCTTCTTTTGTAGCAAAAGCATTGTAAGTGATGTCAATAGTAGCAGCAAATATTGGATTAAAAGTTGGTACGTTAGATTTAGAGGGCGTGTCCGTAGGGAACATGAAAGGTGGCGATGAGGGTACTTCCGAAGGAACATGAAAATAGAAGGTAACGGTGAGGGCACTTCCGACGGGAACATGGGAACGGATTGTGACGACGAGGGCACTTCCAACGGGAACATGGAAACAAAACGTGACGATGAGGGCACTCCCGACGGGAACATGGAAACAAAACGTGACGATGAGGGCACTTCCAACGGGAACATGGAAACAAAACGTGACGATGAGGGCTCTTCTGAAGGGTACTTGGATGGATCCATGGAAGGCGCTTCGCTAGTAAAGGTGTATTTGATAATACCATTCCAAATCCTAGTGCTATAGATTTGTCCAAAATGATTCTTTTCCCTAATACCTTCATAGACTATGATTGTACCTGGCACTTCACGAAATAGTACACCCTCAATTACACCGTTAGTTTATCGTATATAAGAAGATCCATACCGTTGTATATAAAAGGACTGGTTTGTCCACGGACCCACTGGAATAAGATTATCAAAGTTAGGCAAGGATGTTCTAGCATGTAGGCCGAAGCATGTGACAGATGTATTATTATATACAAAAGTTCAGTCAGATTCAGTGGTGGTATAGTCACCTTCTTTGGTATAAATTAAGACTCCGTAGGCAAATAAATTTGCCTTTGTTGTGTGAGTATCAAAACCTGTCACAAGGATGTCCTTCAATGCTTCGATCTTGAACATGTCCCCCCCATTAATGTAATTATTGTCGGCGTAGGTAGTGGATCATTTCTTGACCATCGCAATCTTCGTGACAAGACACATCGGTCTCAGTTGCTTCACATTCGCCGTTGTCGCAACAATCAGTTTGAGGTGTGCTCGTGATACACAACCCTAAAAGCGTATTGCATGTATCGATTCCATTGCAGGCTTTATTATCGTCACAATCTGTATCACTTGTACAGGTTTTAGTGGTGGGATGGTAGTTTGCAACGTTCATCCTCTCATTATTTATTTGCCTTACATCGTCATTATCAACGTTTCCAATGTATTTGCTGTTGTATTTATTTGTTGGATTCGAGAACATTTGGATTCGTAGGCATGAGCTTCCAGCATTGTTGTCGCATCGGTTATTTCTGCGGTCGTAGGCAAGAATGGAACGGAATTCTCCTTGAGGGTCGCGATATCCATAATTGTATCCTTCGTGACCGCATTTTTTGCCGTTCCCCTATTGTGTCTACAACCCTGTTTAAAAGTCATACAGTAGGTTTTCCCTTTCTCTGGCAGCAGAAAACTTGAAAGATTTTTTGGTTTTATGACATATCAAATTATTTTTAACAGTTCGGATCTTCCAAAACCCGAACCAGTACACACCGCACCGTACCGGTTACCAAGGTACTCTGTATCCATACCTGTAGTAGGCACACAACAGATAGCAGGCACACAACAGGGTTTTAGTAGGACCTCCAGTCTCATAATTTCTTCCAGGTATTTATCGTCCTTTTTAGAGGTATTAACCTTCGACTTATGGGGTATAATAGAATGGATAATAGGCCCTCAGGTGCAGTAATCTGCAATAATGTAAATATTGGTTTTTATCCCTGATGGTTCGGGGTTCGCGTTTTTGTGGTTCACTGTATTCCCGTAGGACCTAGCGTACGGTAGAAAGGAGTACCTAGTACTGTCTAAGGATCTAGTCCTAGACTGCCTACTGTTGAACTCTACATACATCATTAATCAGTTCTCTTTCAATATGAACAAAAGGTTGTGCCATACATGGTCAGGTGTGATGGTTTCAGTCAATCAACATGTTGATTCGGGCTTTGAAGGCCAATTAGAGGACTTACAGATGCAGGTAGGACCTTGGTCCTACAAGCACTGTAACGTGCATCTGTCCTATTGCTCCTCCTTGAGCTTATTGGGCTATTAGTCCTAATCCAATACAACATGGTTGAAGTGTCCCACCGCGAGTGTGCAGTAAGCTGCAATGTTGGAGATTCGGAATACGTAATCTCAACCCTGGTTCACCGACCGATATTTCTGTTACTGCATTCCTCTCTACTACTATCTTCCTGGGTCCTACGAGAGACTCTAGGACCTGAGGTCCTAGATCCTTAGGACTACTGTACTTCATATTGTAAGAAAAGAACGGGCACAAAATAATAGCGCCCCTTACATGTAAGTGCCCTAAACTGACAGTCACTCAGTATGATGGTATAACCCAATGAATAATAATATAATATGTTGATAGAGCCTTTGAAAGTCAATTAGACTACCTGGTAGAGGACTTTCAGGCTTTATTTCGTAGGACTTTTTGCACCGACCATCTGTACGACTAGGACCTAGGTCCCAGGACCTACACAGTCAGTCCCACTTTGGCATCAACTTAATGTCAAAAAAAAAACATGGCACGATTGAAAAAAAGAAAAATCAGGTACGGACATGGTTTTTCTTCCCTCTCAATAAAAAATCAATCGTACACGTACCTGTAATCCTGTAAAAAACAAAAAACAGAAAACAGAAAAGGCATACTAATAAACAAGCATGTGCTGGTCGTCACAAGTTTCATTTGCATTTGCATTGCTAGACTTAACAATACTCGTGACATTATTATGGCGACGGAGAGAATCTGATTATATCTATGCTGTTATACTAGTCCCACTTGCGGGACAAGAAATTTGTCAAATGATCCTTTGGGTTATGGAGGCTCCGTCAACACAAACCTGTTATCCGATGAATCGAATATTCTCATTTTTTGCTGTAATTTGTGCCGATATGGTTCCTATCCCGGTATTGGTTCTAAGTAGTTGTAGAAGGACTTCCACAGGATCGCCATCTTTTCGAAGCAGCGGAAACAAAGCCCTTTTCTGGGGGTGGACATTTTGGATACTACAAGCGATTATCCTTTGGATTTCAGTATTCACGACAAGGACGTATTGTGTAGGATTAGGGCCCAATCATCATCAGATATGGATTGGCGACAAAGCATTATATGAATTTGGTGGATATACTCTTTACCTCATAGGGTTAGGAATCTATGTTCTTGTCTGCGATCTTGCTTTAGTATCAGTTGAATTTCCCGGAAATGAAAGGTTCTGGATGTTGTTTGTTGTTACGGGTCTATGGCTCATCTCTTCATCAATGTACTACAGAACTCTTGAAAGTGGAAGTATCTACTGTTGGTCGTCGTTTTTTGTTGGTCTATATGCATTATTTAAGTCTTGGCTCAAACCTCGGAAGTATCTTGGTCGTCATGTATCAAAATAAGACACAAGTACCGAGTCCACTTCCTGAGAACGTTTCCAGCAGTCGGCTTTTGTAACACTTAATCAAAACGTGTTTGGCCTTCTCTCAATACAGTAGTCACACTTCTCAAAATGGGGATGTCAATAAGTGATAAAGGCTTCATTTCAAAATAGATATCACTAATAATATTGCTACCTTTATGAAAATTTCAATGAATGCATTGTTTACAAAGTCAATTCTCCAGGGACTGTTATTGACAGATACCTGTATAAATATCAATACCCTACTTGAAGCAGGTATTCCCAAATAAACTGAGAATGTTTCTCAAGAATAGGTGTTCAGTCTCCCTTAACCTTTACAACTGAAAGTCGCCCTCCTAGGGATATTTCTGATAGCATCGAAGTTATTTCGTGTGAAGTGTCGTCGCCTTCTAGATCAATGAAATTATTCAGAATCTTAATCCTTCTTAGTAGATAATCCTCTATATGCTCAGATGTAACTTTGTCATGCTCTGTCAATCTTGGAAATGCTGTCATTATCATATGCTTTAATAATATTGATGACTCCCCTGGATGGTATCCATTGTCCAATAGATAATCTGAGAACCACTCACCAACCTCTCTCTTTGCTCGAAGCGTCCCTTCCTCGTCATCATACATAGCATTGATACTGTCTGCCAGTAAAGCCCGTGCCTCGGGGCGGCTTTTTACAAGGATTAACTGTTCCTTGGCCATCTTTTTAAGAATGCTGTACTCCTTTACAACGTGTTCGTGCTCAACACTAAGAAAGTATGAATCATCTTGGTAGTCCCCATACTTAGTCATAAGACAAGGATCTCCCCTCTCAATTCGTTTTAAATTCGTTCTAAATAAAACGTCCGATGGAACATATTCTGCAAGTTCTACTTTGTTCATTACAACGTCTTCGTCTTCAACGAAGTCAGTCGCCGCATCGTCTTCGGTGCTTGATGCCGCAGGGCCCAAAATTGGATGAAAAGTTAGAGGTAAATTAACAAGGGTGGCTAAAAAGCTGAAACCAGCTGAGGTCCAAAAACAAGCGATGTCCCCAATCTCATCATATAGAATGCTGAACAAAAAGGGAGCTAATGCACCCGAAAATTGCATTGTTGTTACATTGATTCCTTGGATGTAGCCACGCTGGTCGGCAGGTGTTATTCTAATATAATCAACCAAAAAGAAAATAAAAGCGTTAGATATTCGCAGAAGTAATTTACTATAAAGATGAAACTTTGAATTGCGTTTTGTAAAAACGTACCTATCAAGCATAGGACCAGTGGACAACTGACTAATAACCGAAAGAGGGAAACCGCAATACAATATGAGAATAAAAATAGCAAAAGTTGTTGTTGTTGGTTCAATCCGAGATATGTAAAGCAAAGCAATGGTAACGAAGCCAGTGAACGTATTGGCCACGGAACAAGAAAGAGCTGGACCGTATCGTTTAAAAAAAATTGGTGATAGAAATACACCAGGAATCACAACGAAAGAAACGCAGACAAAAATATATTTGTATGCACTCTCACTCATGATTGGTGACAATCCTTTTTCAACAAAATCAGCATGGTAGACATCAAACATGAGAGGTGCTAGACATAGTGGAATGAGTCCTACTGATCCAAAATTGTCAGTAAGGGCTCCAAAGATAATATTCCATAACATTCGCTTATCGACTTTTTCTGGGTCTTGACATTGATCTTGAGGACCATTACTGGCAAATTGTGTCTGTGATTTTGCACTTTTTCGGAATATTTCTTTGTCTGGTTCTATCAAGAAGAATACACAAAGAACACCAGCAACTGTCAAAAAAGAAGCAGAAACCCAAAGAGGGACAAATAAGTTGTTTGATGATATCAAGGCTGCGATGATACCCCCTCCAGCCCTTCCGACAAGATTGAAAGCCATGACTTCTCCACTTGCTGCATCTTTCTGCCTTCTATCGGTATGCACGTCAGACATGTAAGCTAGTGAAACAGCTACAATTGGTGAACACAAACCGCTGCAGAAGCTCATAATGTTGAATAACCAAAATGAATCCGTCAGAAAGTATGTGATGATCGTAACGACAGCATTCATGAATAGACTAGTGACAATCACAGCTTTCCTGCCGTGTGTATCGGAGATCTTACCCCCAACAACACTTGCTACTGCACCTCCGAGATCTTTTGTTAAAGTGAGGAAGTAGACCGCTGCGGAAAAGCCTAAAGGAGATGTGCTATCAAACGAGTCGGGATGACCACCAGACCTTGCCATGATTGGATAGTTGGGCCCCAAAATTAAAAGGTTGATCGCATCACTTATGACAGCTATTTTTAATGCTGTCAATGATCTTTTCATGGTTCTTGAATCGGTGTAAAGACTCAGTTGAGGAGTCCAGACATTTTTTTCTGTGTTGAGAGATTTGGTTGATTCATGGAGAAGTTGAAGCCGATTACGTTTACTACGATATTGTCCTGCCTCAAGCTTCTTCGTTGAGATATCATCGTTTATGTTACCTAGATCTGCTTCGTCAGTGGCAACTTTGGTTGGCAACTTCGTCATTTCGAGTGATAAGCCTCTAACTTTTTATAGCTTTGTCTATCTACGGTATCTTACTATGTGGTTGTCTCAGAGAGAGGAAAGGAAAATAATACACAATATATCAAACTTGAAATGAAGTCATCCACAATTTGAAACTGTGCGCTCAGAAATTTTGTTGTTCTATTATTTATTGGGAAGGAGTTGTGGAGAACGAGAGATCTCAGCATGTGTAGGTCCTACCTCATACAGTAAAAAAAGGCTTTCAGGTCTAATGGCAGGTGTTCCTTGAAAACCCGAACTTTCGAGGAAAGTAACAGAGGTACCGTACCTTTTACTACAGTAATCTCTAGAAGAAGTATTTTTTTGTGGGACTTGACTGCTCGCAGTTATTAAATAATATAATAGGACCTATCAATATTTCTTAAGATGTCTTGTGAACAACATATTCAAAACTTACATTTTATTATTAAGTACCAGGTACTATACAGGGTAAAGTAGCTAGTAATCTTGATTCCATGGAATCCTACTACCTGGTACTGTACGAGTATCGGTACAATTGATGGGAAGCGCCTATCGGTATTCAAATAATTATTGGCTACTGTTAACGTCAGTTCGGATTGTTACCGTTGAGACATACATACTGTCACGATCCGAACATTAAGTTGAAGTTGTTTTCTTGTTGATAATTAGATTACTACCGGTAACGATCATTTATCTTGAAAAAATTGTATTGTGTACCAGCTAAATTGAAATAGTTCAAAGTCGTACCTGCAGGTACCTGATTCCGATAGAAATAATATCTCGAGTAACAACTTTAATACCAGCTACCTTGTACAAAACTAGGACCTTAGGACTACTAATTAGACTACTGTACCTGGTACCGGTAGGGCAAGGACTTACCAGGTAATACCTTCTTGGACTATGGTCCTTGCAGATGCTGTACGACGGGTACCCAGGTAGTGGGTACCGGGAATCAAGTAGGCCCAACAGTGCTAGCAATACCGGTATGTAAAGTTTCAGCTGTGTTTCTGCTTAACAAGTTCTATATGACTTGTGTGTACCTGGTACAGTTAGAAATAGTGTTACCTATTCAGTTTCCTACCGTACTTGAGCTTCGTAGGACTGAAGGACGCTTTCACGACGTGTTCTTCCGCCTGTTTTTCTGGTTTCACGTGACTGAGAAGCCTGATGCGGAACCTTCATCTTCTGGCGAGGAACTCCCAGGCCTCTCCGCTCCCCCTCGGCGGCGGCTAGAAACTTTCAGTCCTACCGTAGTCCTCCTCTGTCTCTTTGAACACGTCTGTTTTGTATGTAGATAGTCCTACTCCAACTCCTTCTCCTACTTGCGATTACCGGTATTTTTTAAATACTATTTCTGGTTACAGACAGTACAGGTAGGTCCTACCGGTAGTAAGTAGTACTAGTTGGGACCCTCTGGGAATTAAGGAGCAAGCTGTGTGAAGACAGTGTAATAAAGGCGTCCTTTTGGTCGATCGTTCCGACGGTGTTGAAATCTGTTGGAATTGTTCTGAGCAGAAGAAATCCTAAATACCTAAAAACTTGGCGGCATTGCAAACCTTCCTTTATCTCATTTTGTAATCTGATTGTAGAAGAGTGTAAAAATTACGAACTGTCAAGTAGAGAAAACTATGGTGTCGTCGTCGTCGCAAGAATTCGAAACTCATGAAAATGATGAAATAAAGTGAGTGTGCAATCCCGGCAAAAACGACAGAGAGAGAGAGGGAGAAAGCGAGTCAGTTGTCATTTTTTTCCAGAGAATCACGAGTGTTTCTAATCTGCAAGTTTGTGTCTTTTATTCCTGGTCAACTCCTTTATCTCCTTTTCTTGTTGAAAATCAAAATTATTATCAAAGTCGATCGTTTTTAATACCACCTAATCCACTATTGCTCGTATCAAGTGAACTCCTTAGTATCGTTGCTTTGATATTAGCCAATTTCTCAGTAATGACATGCAATTACGTCAAAGTCCAAGTACCATTTGTCATGGATGATATTGAAGTTGGTTTTATGTTTCGTCAACAAATCCAATGTGATGTTAATTTATTTGCATCGGAAGCATATTACTGTACAATCAACGAACAATGTCAATCCTACCTCGAAGAGAGTGCAGATGGGAGTGAATATCTGAGTTTTTATGAGGGTCATGATGCATCCGCGTGGAGATCTGGACGTGCCTTGGCGTTTACATCATTGGCTATTGGCCTTGTAGGTGTTGTTACGATCATGTTGTCCACCACAGTCATGTCCTGGCCTTTTTTACAACAAAAAC
>WKLE02004022.1:0-17023 GCA_014885115.2 Asterionellopsis glacialis
TTGTCGGGGCGAAGGATAATGTTGGAAGTGGTAACGTTCTTTTAGACTATATTCCGCCTACATCGGCACCTTCATTGTCGACTTCACCCTCTCTATCGACATCTCCATCATCTCAGCCGACAATATCTTCACGTCCTAGCACATCTTCAGCGCCATCGTTATCGACCCCACCGTCATTGAAACCAAGCATTTCATCGTTCCGAACGCTATCCAGCAGTCCGTCGTTAACTCCCTCCGAATCTAATGCGCAAAGAGCTTTGGCTTCTGAAAATCGATTGAGTAAAAAACTGCATATCATCGATGGTCGAGTCCCTTTGTTGGCGACAAAGCTTTCTGATACAGGTGGTCACGAGCTTGCATCGATAATTTCCCAACAAAAAATATTACAACGAAGAAGATTGCAGAGCAATATCTTGCGTGCGAGTTTTGAAGAATGTCACTTTCAGGTAAGCAAAAAAAATATGTTTTTTTGTTGATATATTTTTCTAGATAATGAACTAACAAGAAATTCATTATCAAACTTTCTTTATGCGAAAGAATAACACTTCCACTGATTCACGGAGAGGTCTAATAACGAACGATGGAAGCGAATTGTCAGTAACAGATTCTTTATTTATTGACAATCGGGTAAGTCTCTAGTTTTTCTGATTCTGGCAGTATTGTGTAGGCTGGATTCCATGGGATTAGTCTTCTTACTTCTTTTGTATATTCAATGTCTGTGAATCTGTTTTGGAATAATTGTACACTTTAGGGTATTCAATACGTAATTGCAAATGTCGGCGGCGAAATGAATCTGACGGATAACTGCTTTGTAGATAACGTCTTAGATGACAGTACTTCGACGGTGGTTAATTTGGAGGAGGGTACTTTTATTACATCTGGGAATGCAGGAACGTTGGACGAAGACCTTGTATGTCCATTCTTAGCCGACCATCTGGAGAGTAATATTACTTGCCATGAATATGAAAGCAGTTCATGCTTTTTAATTTCAACTTCTCCATCCGTCGCTCCATCTCTGTCTTGCTATAGTGATCTCGTCTCAATAACAAACGAAGAATATTCGCTAACATCTACCGAGAAGGAGCGAACATACGTTCTATGCAGCGATACCAGATTTGATGCATACATTCAGGGGTCCCTGTATATAAGATCAAATTCTAGATTTGTCTGTAGTGATGATGGAAGTAGTGACAACAATTGCGTCATCGCTGGAGGAGAACACCATGTCCTTTCTCCGTTCATAGATTCAGGTGCATTTAATGTGTCATTCACAGGAATAACTTTCGAGGCCGCAAAATCATACAATATCGGCCTTGTCAAGCCGGGTTCAGTGAGATTTAGTGACTGTATTTTCAAAGTGAGTTTTTCTCTAGCTTGACTTTTCATTTTGTACCCCAGGACGCACCAAGCCTAACCATTGTTTTTTGCTTCTCTTTAGGATAATGTTGGAGGTGGAAATGCTTTCTTAAGTTACAGCATGTCGAGTTTATCGCCATCTACTTCGCCAGTACCATCCATATCTGTACTTCCATCTATACCTCCAAATAGTGTACCTGCCATTTCACCCCTGATATCACCATCATTTCCACAAGTCCCTAGTGATCACCCAAAATTCGTCGACAGCGGTCTAAACGTCGCATTTCAAGATTGCTTTTTTGTGGTAAGAGTATAACTGGCAAAATTTTGGTTCATCGAGCAATGACTTTTCTTACATATTCTGTTTGTTTTCAACTTCGTAGAACAATACAATTAGCAACTCACAGATTGGTCTTATCGTGAATGAAGGGCCAGATGCTAGAGTTGATATTAACTTTACACAATTTATCGACAACCAGGTAAGATGATTTATTATTATGCTATAGATTGATGATGTGAATGCAAGCGAAATTCTCATCCGCCCCGTATGTCGTGACTTGACTTCTTCTATCTGGCACAGGCACCGGACTTTCTTATTTCTAATACTGCTGGAACAATAGACATTGCTCGATCCTGTTTTTTTGATAATTCGGTTGCCGTGGCTCCTGTGGTTAATAAAGATGGCGGAGTTTTCAAGACGGAAATGAATTATGGGATTTTTGACGAAAATCGTTGCTATTGTCAATTTTTAGCAGATTTTCAAGAAGGGATCTCTTGTGTTCCATATGATTTGAACGAATGTGCCGTCTTTTTCACTCCGTCCCCCTCCAATGTACCGAGCTCGGTGCCCTCGAGACTGCCATCTGTAATACCGTCCGGAGCGCCATCAACAATGCCGTCGGTGACGTCAACACCCACCAAATCACCGACAACGTCTCCTATGCCATCGATTACATCAACACCCACCAAGTCACCGACAACGTCTCCTATGCCATCGATGACATCAAGACCCAGCAAATCACCGACAACATCTCCTATGCCATCGATAACATCAACACCCACAAAATCACCGACAAAGCCTCCTACGAAAGCGCCAACAGCAGGAGCACCCACGAAGTCACCGACAAAGCCTCCTACGAAAGCTCCAACAGCGGGTAAACCCACGAAGTCACCGACAAAGCCTCCTACGAAAGCGCCAACAGCCGGAGCACCCACGAAGTCACCGACAAAGCCTCCTACGAAAGCGCCAACAGCGGGAGCACCCACGAAGTCACCAACAACGTCTCCTATGCCATCAATGACATCAACACCCAGCAAATCACCGACAACGTCTCCTATGCCATCGATAACATCAACACCCACAAATTCGCCGACAAAGCCTCCTACGAAAGCGCCAACAGTGGGAAAACCTACGAAATCTCCTACGATACCTCCAACGAAGGGAACACCGACATATTCTCCCACTAGCTCTGCTACACCCTCCCCAACAAAAAAAGTACCGTCCAAATCACCTACACCCCCCCCTCATGTACCTACTCCAACTCCATCCAAATTACCGCCGACTCCGCCATTGACACGTGTACCCAGCCTTGCGCCTAGTTCAGAACCAAGTACCCAGCCCAGCGTAACAGGTGTCCCGAGTAAAAGTCCAGCTCCAACGATTTCGCCAAGTGCAAGCGCTTCTCCAAGCATCTCCTTACGGCCCACATCATTGCCAACTATTTCATCAATGAGTTATTATGTTGATCCAAGGACATTAACAGATTGGAACATTGATTTGAAAGATCTCGAGGAATTGTTAGATCCTCAAACGACCACAGCAAATTCAGGCAATACGAATATTAGGAACAAAAAGCCCTCGAAAAGAAGAAAGAGGGTCATCCCAGCAAACAATCAACATTCTTAAACATTTTAGAGAATAGTGATAAGATAATGGCCATCGATTCTTAGTTTTGCATGGTTAACTTTTCACACTGATTGTGGACAAACTTTGTTGCAGCTAATAAAGTATAGATTACCCCTAAAAATTGCTGCGCACACTAAAAGCCATTGGTATGATTAAACTGCCACTTGATTCCCCCCTAACTTGCAAAAGAATATTTTTTGTTGCCTTACCCAGTTCGATTTAATTAACGCCCCGATCAAATCTTAGCGAACACAAACTCTTGCCAATTCTATCTGCTGTCGAACTTAAGTTCACCATCATGAGAGCTTTGCCTTCTCCCTTTAAACAGTCTTGAAGTAGATACGTGAGTTTAGAGTTCCGATACGGAACGTGAGCTGCTCCACTGCCCAAGGCTCGAAAACAATGACCAAGGGTACTGAGGCTTTTGTTGATGGCCTGAGTCTCTTTTAATCGCTTCTTTCTATCCCCTGTGGTCTAGTCGTGCCCGCTGCGACTTGATCGTTCGCTTCCAGACAAATCGCAGATATTTAGGGCTCCACAAATCATAGCCCCGCTATCGCTGTTGGTCCCAAGCAATTCAAGTATAGAGACAGAATGAGACCGTGAACTATCATCATTCATATCTATGGTAGCCACAGATCTATTTCTTGCAGCAGTCGATACAAGTGCTCGAAGCTGTTGGAGTCCTTTTGATTTATCCGATGAATTTTTCCCCCCTTCTTAACGCCCTTAACAATTATCCGTCCACTGGTATCATTTCTTATGGATAATTTAGGAGGTTCTCACATACGCCCACCCCCATTATCTTCCACGTTTGGCGTAATGAGTAGATAATGTAGTTCCTTATTTTTAAATTTCAAAGAAACTTGCATTCAAGATGAATTCCCC
Source organism: Asterionellopsis glacialis (assembly GCA_014885115.2). Taxonomy (NCBI): domain Eukaryota; phylum Bacillariophyta; class Plagiogrammaphyceae; order Rhaphoneidales; family Asterionellopsidaceae; genus Asterionellopsis; species Asterionellopsis glacialis. The sequence continues at coordinate 4,151 of WKLE02004022.1, forward strand.
ATGTTGACTTTTGAGCGACATAGTATGCGATAGAATCTGCTGGGCGGCTCTAGGTATAATACCTCTCATCTCCCCAAGTCCGCTTCCTTGCATTGTATGCGTCTTGCCACTGCTACTTTGTCCATATGCAAAAAGGCACACACGGTATCCGACCATGGCACTTTGAACGAACTCTGAAATTTCATCAAAGACAGTTTCTTGGGAAGCCGACGGCGTAAACACCTTGTCAAACTTAAACTCTTCTTGCTCATATTTTCCAGTCTCCTATAGTTTTTTCTCTACAGAAAGATGATGACTGATATTGACGTATCCTAGTCCATATGGTAGATGATTGTTGATGAAGGCCTAAATTATGAGAGGATAACGTGAGTAGCAATCATGCACAAAATAAAATATTGGGTCCAACGGTAACTGCCGTTAATGAGACTTATTATTCGTGTGTAACTGGAAGGTTAGAATTTAGTTGATGTAGTCCTACCCGTACGTACCTTTTGAAAGGTAAGGTACTACCAGGTAGTCTACAGTACAGGTAGAATGTTCTTTCGAATATTTACCTACACCGATATAGTATCGGTCTTCGGGCAGAAATCTGTGTGAAAAGGAGCCAAATGACGTGAGATCGACGTCTCACCCTTCTCATAACTCATGTACTGTAATATTTGTGATCACCCGTGGATTGTCCCGGAAAAATAATATTTCGTTTTTGCTTTCAAACTTTGAAGAATCACTCTTCTCTGCTAAAAGACTACAGCCCACGATCGGGTTCGGGTAATTGTAAATTTGAAATTGCTTATTGTAAGCTTGGAAAAGTTAAATGACTACATAGGTACTTATACAAAGGTACTGTAGTGTGCAGCATAGCTCAAGTAAAGGCAGTAACGTATTTTCAGACTTTCGCCTTTGAAATTATTATTTACTATCGCACGTCTAAAGAGGATAGATCCCTATTGTTAGGACTACAATGTATATGTTTAAAGAGGTGAAAAAATCTCGTTTAAAAGCATGAGCAACGACTTGGGCAAATTGACACCACCTTACGTTTCTCTCTCATGAAGTGGAAGTGGTTTTCTCTTTTTTCGCCTTTGCTGCTTCCGCCGCTTCACTTCGCTTCCTCCTTTTCACGATATCCTCAAGGATTGCGTTAACTGATGGATTATTAGGATTGATCTTGGTTGTCTTTAGAAATACTTCTTCAGCCTGATCAAGCCGTTTAGTCATGTAATATATTTTTCCAAGATTTTCAAGATCCTCTATAGGTGTTTCCTTGTACAAGGCTTTTTTTCCATCAACACACTTTTCGGTGTACCCCAAACTTTCTTCCCATGATTGAGTTCTTGCTAAGATTTGACCCAAACCACAAACAGCGTTATGTGCATCAGGTACACCCTCTTTAGCTGCTTCTTCCAAACTTTTCAGATACCATTCCTTGGCTTCATCAAATTTCTGTTCACGTGATGTTAAATACCCTCTTGCAATGTATACCTCATGATCGAACTTTTTCCGTGTTGGTCGTTTGCTGATGACCTGTATAGCCTCGTCAAGGAGTTCATAGGCTGTTTGATAATCATTCTTGTAAATTGCTGTAGATTTGGCATAACACATTAAATTCTCAATGTTTGCAGGGTATACTTTATAATTTCCATCAGCAACCTCCCAAGCTTGTTTATAATCATTATCCGTGTATAACGTCTTACAAAAAGCTGCCGCAATCTTGACGTTATTTGGATTGACGTGATAATCAGCCTCAAACAGTGTTTCATTCGAATTCCATTCAATATTCCTACTCAATATCTTTTGAGTAAAAACACTCAATAACGCAACAAACATAACTGCGATTGGAAACAGTCGAGACGATGAAGATGGTGCTGTTGACCGCTTGGATGATGACAAAGATTTCCTTCCAATGATGGTGGTACTCAATTTTTCCAATCCAACACCAACGATCATAGCATACCCAAGAGAAGGCATGTAAAGCAACCGTTCAGCAAGGACAGTCCCGACAGGAAGTATATGAGATGCAGGAAGTAAAGGGCCAAATACCCAAGCAAGTCCAATCAAGATTCGCCCATCACGGCTGTGACGAGCTTGGACCAGTCCAATACGAATAAGACACAACATCAGCCCAAGCCAAACTAAGGTAAACACATTCCTTGGATCTGTCATGGATGTTATAATAGGGATAATGTTGAAACCATAATCTGACAACAGATTGAAGGGATATACAAGTCTCCAAAAATAAAATGCTTGGATGTATACAGCAGTCACAAACACATCAAAGCTGTTGTTATGATAAAGGATAGGATTACTGTAGAAATCAGCACGTACGGCAAAGGTCTTTCCATTGATAACTTGACGAAAAGTAAGATACAATATACCTGTTAGTGCAAGCATAATAAATCGAAGAATGGATGGTTGTAATTGTTGTGTAAGATTTTTATCTTTCGAACCAATTGCTGGTATCCAGATATTTGCAATTTCACTTGCGCCACATATAGCTAGAACCATGAGACCAGTTTCTTTAAACAAGGAAGATGTAAAGGCAACCGCACAGCACGCCATAAAAAATAGTCTTCTACCAGAAGCACTCGTGGATGACAGGCATTTTTGATGACAAAAAAATGCTAGAAATGCTACCATAGCACCAAGGATTTCTGCACGTCCAACGACGTTGGCAACTACCTCCGTATGAATGGGATGGAAGGTAAATAACAGTGAAGATACCCAAAAATAGGTTGGTGGTGATGATGATATATTTTCCTTCTTAGAGTATGAACCACCAAGTACTACAACTGCGCCCAGAACTGCAATGGCATTATAAATATTATTCCAAACATGCCAGCTTACTGGTTCAGTTCCATGCATCCATGCATTGAGACGAAAGGCAATCACTGTCAACGGACGGTATGATTTGTGAGACATAGAACTAGAAAGACGGGTTCCCCAAAAATCATTTTGAAAGACTTCTGTAAGAGACGTATATCCTAAAGCATCACGATTCCTTAGAATACCCACACGGTCATCGTATGCCCAAAGGTTCGTATGAGTATTCCAATACAAGGCTATAGACACAACAGAACAAAGTAAACCAAGGTGTATCTGATGATTCTTCGATCTACTACTTGTAGTCATAACATCCTTTTCCCAATCGTCATCGTTGTCATTTTTCACGCCATTATTTTGACGTTTCTGCTTCTGTTGGTTTTGCTTCTTTCGTTGTTTCGTTGGCATTGTGAACAGGGGAAAATATGCCTCTGTTTGCTATCTGTCAGAGCGAAGCAAGGGTGGAACAGGAAAGTGTGAAAGGGCGAACAACAAAAAATTACAAGAAAGATACTTGTATTAAATACCTGCTATTATTGGATATAAAACAATTTCTTTTAGATTTGGCGAGCACTAGAGTCGAATGAGTCGAACTTTCATCGCACAGCAAACATGATTACCGTCGAGCACCGTCTCTCTAGTAGAGAGTCTACGATTAGACTGACTGGCACGCTGACATCTCAAACACCCCGAAAACAGCACTGGGAAAAAATCTGTCCAAACACACTTTCTGTCCAAAATTCGAAAAGTCAGGGGACAGAAAGAACAACTCTAGTGTACACAGTAAGCTTACCAGTAACTTACACCACCATGTCTGTGAGAACATCAAAAGTTAACTCGTGTTTTGCTATTCTACTAGATAGATTAATTATTAGCGAGAAGGCTTTTCCAAACATTTTCAACAATGATGGATCATGGAAATGATGACCATAATATTATAGACGGAGTGGCATGGTGCGATCCACTTCTTACAGAAGAAAAAGAAGAAAATATTGAGAAGAACAAACATAATCATGATTCTCCTGCCAATACGAGACGAAACTGCCTCGAAACATCATTTCGATGTTTTTGTCTCCCTTTTGCGGTTCTTACAAGTTGTATAACAGGTTGTTTGTGTTCTAGAATTTTTTATGCTAACAAACCTTCTCAATGGACATGGAAGCTTACAGTGGCTATTACAACCATGCGTGCCATTACGAACAATATTATTCGTAAAATATCTGTTATCCGATGTATCACAGATAGATCAATCCCGACTTGGTTACCCTCACTTCCATCCGGAATTCGTGTAATTCTCCAACAGAAAGATACTACAACAAATGATGGTTGTCCTGTAGCTGGAGAATGGATCTTACCATCGTCTCATCTCCAAAGCAGTAATAGCCAATTAAGGATAAACGAAGGTATTCCGACCAACAACATTCTTTCTCGAATTATATTATATCTTCATGGTGGAGGCTTTGCATTATGTACACCGGGTACACATCGTGGTATTACCATGAGACTTGCCAACAAATGTAAAAGCGCCGTTTATGTTCCTGATTATTGTCGTCCACCTGAACACCCATATCCTGAACCCATTGATGATTGTGTAGCTACGTACAAGTGGTTACTCCGTTTTGTAGTGGATGGAGATCCCAAACGCATTGTAGTAGGAGGCGATAGTGCTGGTGGTGCTCTGGCTATTTTGATGTTTCAAAAACTTAATGAACAAAATATAGGTCTACCCGGAGGTGCATTATTACTTTCACCATGGTTAGATCTTGAAGATAGGACTAGTTCAAGTTGGGAAGAAAATAGAGACTTTGATTACTTGTCATCTGAATTAGCGCATTTATTCGCTCTATCATTTGTAAAGAATGATGAAAGTCTACTTGGGATGGCATCAGCAACAAATCAGAATTTGACCAATGTTCCACCTCTTTTTGTCATGTGTGGAGACAAAGAACTTTTACGTGACCAAGTCATTACCTTTATTGAAAAAGCTACAGAGGCAGGAGTTGATGTCGAACGTCACATTGAGGCAGGAATGGTTCATGCTTTTGTGGCTGCATTTGGTGAAATATTAGACAAGGAAATACTTGATCAATGGATCGAGAGTATGGCTAATTTTATCGATAGGGTTACTGCCAGTAACGATTCGTAGAAAGCGGAACGGATCACACCAAAATAAACTTGTTCATATAAACCTAAGAGTCTATATACATACATCAGCATGTAACAAACACCAACTTGTTCATATAAACCTAAGAGGGTAAATATATACATTATTATGTAACAAATATCAATTGCTGTGTATACTTCGAGCAAAAAAAAACAAAATACTCCTGCTCTATTCTACACAACTGAAGGGTTGGGGTGTCCTTTTTTTAAATAATCTCAACTGTTTTACCCCCTTCATCACTATCATCATCTTCTTCTTCCTTTTCGATTGCCGGAGTTGTAACGGGTGGCATAGCATCTTGTTTGAGTTTTTTCCTAACATGCATAACGGACATGGTTAAAATGGCTGCACCTCCAAGAATAATTAAAGGAATAAAAATTTTTCCAAACGTAGAAACTTCTTCTTTTTCTTTTTTACCGGAGTCTGTCAACTTGGAACTCTTGCTATGTTCACAGACTTCACCAAAAAAATCAGTATTGGAACAATCACAACTTCCATCACTTTTACAAGTAGACCCATTCAAACATTGTGATTTTTTACCCTCCGTACACTGTGTGAAGGAGACTTCACATAACCTGCCTTTCCAATCACCCTTGCAGTCACAGTAATAATCAGAAAATAAGGTTTCTGCTTCTTGTGCATGCACATCAGGTGAGTACATGCATGTTCCGGAGTTCTTGCATTTCAAAGGGCAGCTTTATGAAATAATATAGATGTAGAAAATGAAAATAAAATAAAAAAAAAGGAAGGTTGAAAAAAATATTCGTTAGTGGGCATGCATTCTTTTCCCTTTGATTATTACAACAGAGCTCCGAAATCATATATTCAAAACAAGTGCGACTTACTATACAGAACAATCAGGACCGGAATAACCAGTTTTACATTCACAATAGTTTTCAGTGCGTTCATTTGAATGAGAAAAATGTGTTGCATCGTTAGCACCAACTACGATGCACGTTCCATCATTTTGACAATCTGCGTCTGAATCACAATGGAGTGCAGTTGCAAAGGGAAGTAAAAGAAACGAAAGGAATAGAAAAGACTTCATCGTAAAGGGTGATTTTCTTATGCTCGCGTTGTTCTTGTTGATTGAACGGAACGGCTCAAAGATCGATACCGCGTGTAATTGATATAAAGAGCAAGGATATCTATCTAGCTCAGCGGTCACAGATATATGGATGACCAATATAAAAGAGATTGGACTCGTGGATTGTGGTGGACTGCAACTTCAAACACTTGCTGGTATGATTTCGCTTTCAACGCGTCTAAAGTGTTCACCTTAATCGCTGGGATAACGCGCGGAGATGTAGAGCTGTACCTGTTATATTAGTTATACTAACTAGGGACCTTATTCGTTTGCGTTGAAAAGCCTTTTTTCGGAGCCTGTCTCTCTTTCTTCTCCAAAAGTTCCGGTAGAAGCTTGGAAGTTATGGCCTTGTACGAGTCAAGAATAATGTCACTCTGACAACCAGAAAATTCCAATTATCAAACGACTTAGGTATGAAATTTATTACCGACAAATCCTAATGGTATGTTTACCCGTAGAAATTAGTCTATCCAACATAAAACTGCTCAGAGAAAGATCATCTGTCAACGTTATTTCTGGTATGATCTTGTGTATGTACAATTCTAGGTTCAGAGAAACCTTGAGAATCTGATGCAAAAACACTTGTCAGCTGGCATCTACGATCCGGTACTCAGTACGAAGAATCTACGTTTTTTTTGTATGGGCGGTCACAGGCGGGACCGGATCAATAATTTGCAATCCGCAACCCTTGCGTATCAATATCCTACTAATATCTTCCTTCAATCTGCAGGAGTCTCAATCAAATACAGCATATAAAAAACCAAGCTTAGTTCATTTTCCCCCTCAACCCGAGAAACACACATCGCCAAAATGAAGATCACACAAGCCGCTCTTTGCCTATTGGCATCTGCCACGATTCCCACAGTTACTCAAGGTGTTCTTTATGGCGATGAACAATACCTTGATGTTCCTGGAGGAAAGTTCTGGGCATTCTACTCTGGAGGTGTTGCCATCATCGACCCTGAATCATGTAACGTAGAAAAAACGATTACCAAGGATCACGAAGACAATGACCTACCTGCAGGTTGGTCTGATGGTATCTATATGCAGTATGACGGATCCTCTGGCATGGAGGGATACGTATTGATTAACTCGCGAATCAACACTGTCAACGCACAGGGAGATCGTGTTTCAAGTGTCATCGCTCTGTCCTCCACCGAAAGGAAGGTTGTATCTACCATTGAAGTTGGACCCCGTGTCGTTCATTCCTACGGTGTCCACCCCCAAAATCAATTCTGGACGCATTCCGATGGTAATGGACACTTCTATGTTATTAATCTCGAAGATCTTTCCAAGCATGCAGGCAAGGTCCAAGCTCATGATGTCCTCCCATTCCATGGAAAGCTCCTTTGGGATGAAGATGGTAAACTTGGAGATCGTGGGTTTGCCACTTCTACTGGAGAACCATTCCTCTTCGAAATCAACTTGAAAGATGCTGTCTTGACAGAATCTTTTGATTACACTAACTATTTGGAATCAAAATCTGAATGTACAGGTCTTCATGCTATTGCGTATTCCTCCATGAACGAGCATGTTTATTGTGAATGTACCAATGGAGGTGGTATTCTTGAATTTGATGTGTCAAATGGAGGAATTTCATTTGTCCATCAACACCAAACTGCCACAGGCGCTCTCTACGAATTGCCTGATGGGTCATACGTTGTTGCTGCCAATAAGGGAAAATCTAAGCTCCACGTTTTTGAACCTAACGGAACTGGAATTAAGAGTTCGAATAAATATGATGTGGATGTTCCTGGAAACCCAAGCACTCCATCCTTTTTCCCTGTCGACAGCGATAATGAAAAGGCTGACTACATCGCATGCATGCCCTTAACAGAGAATGCCAATATGAACCAACGCAATGACAACGGTCCGCTTTGTGATTTCTGGACAGGTAGTTGCTCTGGAGCCAAAACGTAAGTTGTTCACGATTTTTGTTAGGAAGTTTTATATCTCAGTTGCATTATTTATATCTGATCCTTCCAACAACGTAACATTTTATTTCTGTTTTGATGTGATTTTCAAAATCTTGCAGTGCCAGCGATGTATCTCACGGTATTTGTTTGCATGAGGATGCTGCAGAAGAGAGAGCAGGTTCATTGAAACTCAAGCGTGTCACTGAAGCTGTTCCAAGTGACGATCCCGTTTGTTCTCGTTGTTCTAACCCAGACAACTTTGAAGACGGTTCCTGTGTGTGCACACCCAACTGTGGATATTGTGATGCTAACCCCAACATCGATACTTCAAAAGCTGGTGGTGTCACTTGTGTCGACCTAAAAGCAGTTGTAAATGATGGTCTTACCGAAGGCACACGCATCTTTAACACTGGTGCCGTCAAACAAGGTGCCGGATACGGTGGATCACCTGAATGTTCTTTCGGTAGGACTTACCGTAGTCACAAACGTGGTACCAAGTATGATGCCTCCGTTGCCAATTACCCCGAAAACTCTATTCAAATTGTCAACATGCAAACTCAGGAGAAGCACTGTCAAGTCGCTGTCGACGGATCTCCTGCAAGAGTAGTATATGTGCCCGATGAACCTGTGAAGGTAAACGAAGATTCAGGTGCAGCTAACAAACTTAGTATGGTTGGACTCTTTGTTGCCGGATTCGCTGCATCTATGTTGCTTTAAGCGAAAAGAGTAAAAACCTTGTAGTGCAGTGTTTGACATAAAGTATTTTAAATGTATTTGTTATTATGCATTGCATTCAACGATATGTAATTCATTCAATGATTATTTATTACCTTCTTTTAGAATGTTTTCACTTTCCATATGCAACATAGAATCTATGTCCAAGTCTTCAATACTGTTGGGTATGAAAATTCAATCATTAAAAGAATGTATGTTGATATGATTTTGCATTTTCAAAGTCCACTCAAAACATGCGTCTGCCAGATGAGCTGCTACAGCATTGCAGGAATAGTATTTAGCGGTGCTTTCTTTTGATTCTTTCTGAATGCACGTCGTTGTCGTCTTTCTTCTTGAATAACCCATCGTTCCGAATCATTCCACCCATTCTCGTATAATTTCATCAAATGTTTTGGTGAAGCTGATAATACAGCAAGACGTGCCAACTTTGTCAATTGCACAGACCATAGGGGATCTAACTCAGGACTGATACGATTGCAGTTTTTAGAATTTACAAAGCTAGGTACAATATCATGAGGAATTACTGAAATAGTAATAGTCCTATCTACAATGGGTTGGTGATCATTGGGTGATGACGACATTAATGAATCATCTTTTACATTTTGGGGAACAGTGACATCCTTAAAGTCAGGACAACCAAACCTTTCCAAGGGAACTGAAAAGACACCATCGACTACAACACGTGGTAATAATTTTTCTCTACGTTTCACAGTACGGAACGGTCGATTTGTTAAGAAGTATGGAAACATACAAGAATCACATACCGCATCTACGAGACAATTTTTGGTATCAAATTTTGTTTGTAACACAGGTTTGTTTTGAGGGAAAAGTTCTCTATGTAATAATCCTACGACACCCTCTCGAGCATTGATAATTTCGTGAGCATCATGTTGTAAAAGAGTGTTCAATTCGCCTTGCAGTACAGGTAATAAATTTCCATTTGCTAAAAATAATGGATCACACTTACTTGACACACGCATGGATGCATCAAGCGCTGTAAGAGGTGGTACACCTGCTGCATGTGAAGCGACAGCAATGGCACCTGCAGAAGATCCGGCAAGCGGTGTGGAGGAATTTATGTAACCATGTTGAGAAAGAGAAGCGAGAGCACCCAAATGGTACGGAAGGAGCAACCCCCCAGGAGAAAGCGAAAAGCCGATCCTCATTGTTTCCTCTGGTGATACATCAAACGATGTCGTCTGGTATTTTTACTGTATTTTTCTAGAGAAGATTTGAGATAAACTAAACATCTTTGTTGATGTCTTTGGTGTCGTCGGCATGTTCACACTACAGTAACTGAATGTCTCAGGTACGTTAGACCTGAATTGTTATTTAACTACCTGTAGTCCTACCTGGTAAGAGCTCGTAGTTGTGTCGAGAACGACACGAGAGTCTCAGAAAAAGTGTCAATCAAATCTGTCCGCGCTAAAATTTGCTTCATAGAGGGTATCTCCCCTCCATGCGTTTCCTTCGACAAGTTCCAGTAAGATACGATCGAAAGTGTTTATCATTTTAGCATTAGAGCTAGCTCTACCGGCAGGACTACGTTTGTGCGAACTTGTGCGCACAAATTTTTGTTTTTTTGGCGCACGGCCAGTCAAAAGATATATTTTTCTAACTTTTCGTCTTTTCATCATTCTGCGCCCTCTCGGCCGATGGGTCTTGTGGAAAAGAATCCAAAAAACATCATACTAAAATATAAGCTAAGGAAGCTTTTGTTGTTGTTGTTTTCGCTTTGCTTGTTATCGATCAAAACTGGTCTTGCTTCCGCATTCGACCTTCACGAGGTTTTTAAAATGATGAAAGCAGTAATTTTCACTGTCATATGCTTCTTCGGAATGTTAATGTCAAATTCTGTCGTCAAAGCATTTTGTTCCAAGATGCATCAAAACTCTAAACACTTCCTTCCAAGAACAATGCAAGCAAGAAATGAGAAACCGGCATTTTTCATGTCGTCATCATCATCTGAAGAGAATGTTGGTAACGAACAAGATGATTCTTCAGATTACTTTCGTTTTTTGGGACGTGGCGAAAATGCATTAGTACGACCTGGCGTAGTCTTGGTAGCTCCTCTTCATGAATATAATCATTTTTTAATGAAGTCGGCAGTCTTTATCCATGCTATGGGCGTCAATGATTACGACGAATATGTTATTCGGGGTGTCATTATAGACCATCCAACACCCTTTACTATGTCAGAAATGGCGAATGTACAGGGACCATTGGGTGAAAATTTATTATATCGTGGTGGTGAAGTTGGTACAGATTCTGCCATGATGTTACATAGTATTCCGGGGGTGTCCAAAAGTGAAGAAATTGGAACATCGGGAGTATATGAGGGTGGATTACAAGCCGCGTCCGACCTATGCAGTACAGGAACAGTTGAGACGGACAAGTTTAAATTTTTCTTTCAATTTACAGAATGGACTGAAACTCAACTAGAAAACATGTTGGCTGAAGTAGATAGTAATGGTGATGCTTGGGCTTCGGTTGAAGTTTCCTCTGATTTGATTTTAAGCTGTGATTTGGATAGAGGCGATGCATGGTCAAGTCTTCGAAATCGAATTCAACAAATGTAGTTATAACAAAAAACCCAATCTACACAAGCCGTAAAATATACTATGTTCATGAAATTCATTTTTATTATTTTTGCAAGTAAAATAGATTGATGTGCATTCCAACACCAAATGCAATGTCGACTCTCTACGTGTAGATTATGAAAGAACTCCAATTTGTGTCATCTCTGGAACAAATGGATGCGGGGTATGGATTAAAGAAAGATGCCGCGAAATTATTTTGTTAAAAGTTGAAGGGAATTGAAGCACCGATTGCAGGTAAAAGGCAACAGTAGAATGCAAAATTATCTTGCCGGTCTTATTTTTCAATGTAGAAAATCTTTTGATCCTCAGGTGTATCTTCCTGGAGAAGATTCTTGACAACATCCATGATAGATTCGATAGACCTGTTGGCCATGACATTGTGGAATCTTTCTCTACGCACTTGAACACCACCTACACGTTCTAATCGTTGAATAAGATTATCAAGTTCTCCTTCATCCATATTGAAATCACCATCGGTATCACACCTCAAAATGACACTTAATAAGTTTTGTAATACATTCGCTTGGTGATTTTCTCTCATCTTTTCAAGGATTTCACGGTTTTCCTTAACTTGTTCTTCAAAGGCGCCGACGTTCTGACCCTGTGTATTGGTAATAACCTGAAGCGCTTCATCAATTTCTTCCAAATGTTCAACCGAGGACCCCAAATCCTTAATATTTGCAGCAAGACGTTCGTTTTCGGCCTGAAGTCTGTTCACTTCCGCTTCCACGGCCTCGTGAGTCTCCTTGAGAGCCGCAATGTCTGTCAAACGGGTTTGTTGATAGTATGCGTAAGGACCAATGATAGCGGACAAAATACCAGCGACAAAGACAATTGCGCTTTGTTCCACAATAATGGCAGCTACAGCTGTCCCAACGGCACAACCAGCTACAATGCCTGCAATACGTTCACGTGGAGTCGTTTCTGCGATTGGTTTGAGTGGACCCCGATCTTCAGGTGTTTCCGGAAGACCTTCACCTGTTTCGACGTCAAAGGGTTGTGGAGTAGCCATGGTCGGTGTCTACAGGTCTAGGACTAGAGGAGATGTGGATGAGGATGGAAATGGAAATGGATCTTGAAAATTCGCTTTATCTTTATGTTCGCTGCCGGGACCTATGACTACCAGGTAGTCTCTAGGTCCTACAAGACTGCTTCTGATAGGTAAAGGTAGGACCCGCCTCTCTCTAGAGAGCTCTAGCTAGAGAGGTCCTCTACCGGTAAGGACCGGGACCTAACGGTAGGACTAGAGAGGACTACCTGGTACCTGGTACCAGGGTACCTAAGTAGGACCTCTACCTGGTACCTGGTACTGGTACCAGTTACCTGGTACTGTACTAGAGGGTCCTACCGTACCTACCTGGTAGGGGTCTTCTTACGATCAGTTTCCCCCGAGCCCAACATTAGAGAAATAAGGTTACTATGGGATAAAGAGTACTCTAGAAAAATCCATCTAAAATCATGTTCCGGTCCCCAATTTTCAGGAACACATCCATTTTCCAGTGGCTCTTACGCGGTGCTGGTGGACCCTTTAGGTCCCCTATTTGGTAGGAT
>WKLE02004023.1:0-16056 GCA_014885115.2 Asterionellopsis glacialis
TGGGTCTGATCCAGTCCTATGTTCGCTCTCTCATTCGTGTCGTGTTCGTCACGGGACTCACGACAATCGACCTGTAACAGTGGAATGGTTGACGATCGACGAAGCGTCACTTTTCCGGAAGAGTATATTGATGTAAATATCCTCGGTACAGCCAAACTTTTGGATGCACTTGGCAAATGCGGAGTCAAGATGGTTGTCCAGGCTTCTACTAGAAGTGTTTTTGGCCAACGTACCAACAATGATGTAACACTCGACGAACGCGCTGATCGACGCCCCATTAACCCATACGGTGCAAGCAAGGTCGGAGCTGATGCCATGGCACATTGTTACTCTCATCTCCACAACATGAACCTCACTCTTGTTCGCATATTTGCCACGTACGGACCAAGAGGCAGGCCAGACATGATGCCGCGAATTCTGATCGAAAGTATTGTCGACGATAAGCCAATTCGAAAATTTGGAGATGGTACAGCCACTCGTACATGGATTTACGTATCTGACATTGTTTCCGCTTTTTTGGCAGCACTTAAACACCCTCAAGACGGGTACGCTGAGTTCAACACTGGAGCTCGTAACTCCACAACCCTGAATGAGCTTATCGCTGCTGCAGAGATGGTAACAGGGAAAAAGGCAATCATAGAGCATCACCCTGCTCCACCAGGAGACGCTCACACGGTTGGGCACCCAAATTATGACAAGATACAAAAAGTATTAGGCTGGACGCCCAAAGTATCTGTGCTTGAAGGCATGCGCATGACATATGAAGATTGCATGTTAACAAAGTAAACGACTAATCAGTGAATAGTCATTATAGCCCAAGAAAATTTTATCTAGCAATAGAGAAGTGAAGCTATACATCGGACGAAGGAAGTCTTCTCAAGAAGCCAGAATAATTCAAAAAGTATACCCAAGAAAGCATATCCAAGAAAGCATATCCAAGAAAGTACAACCAAGAAAGGACAAGTTTAATGTACGCTAATTTAGTTTATCCCATTTACAATTTTAGCTTCTTTGTATCTGTTTTGACGGTCCATGCAGGTACTTACTTTTGACCACACTCGTTATCATAGCCAAACCTACCGACAAATTTCAAAAATAATATACAGTACATTACACATTCTTCCAAAGTTGAAACCCGGCGCTATTGCCTACTTTCGCAGAAAACTTTTTGACAGACAGAAAATCTATCTTTTATTATGCAATGTTCTTATCGTCCATGACAACTTTGAAACTTACATACAAACATACTCAAGAGATGAAGTGACTTCTCCTCTAACTACTCCGTAAGATATACCCCTAAGGAGTGGGTTCAGTTGTACTGTAATGCTCAACGCGGCTCAACCAACATTTATACTCCTATATTTTAAAAACCAATTTATTTACAACCTCTTTATGAAAAGCAGTGAGTGGCGTTGTTGAGAGGGACACGTGTAATACCTAGAGCACTCCCCAGCTTCAAATACAAAATTATAAAATTTTCTGGACTTACTACTTGTTGGTGAACCTTCAAAAGACAGACTGACTCGCCGCGACGGCTAAAGGAGTGAGTCAGTCTTGTCGCTTGTCTGCCCAGGACCCGTAGGACACAGCCTGCTCTAGTAGTAGAGGACTATTCCTGTGTTGGACCAAGAACTATCTTCAAGCGATGGTACGATTTCGAGATTTGGAAATGAATACAAGCGATAGACAGAAGACATCAAGTGGACAACAATAGAAGCGATATCATTTATGATAGCCATTCCTTTCATTTCACATTGTAGACAACGTTTGCTTACACATTCTACGTGTTGAACAATTTTTATAAAATTCCTTCTGTTTCTTGTCGAGATTCTACCGTAGTCTGAAAAACATTTTGATAATTCAAAGGCGAGAGAGAAAAGAAAGATGAATAAACTTACTGCGATATCAAAACAAAAAACTGCGTTCCAAAGATTATTACTATTTTTACTAATTTGGTCATCAAATCAATTAAAACATGATGTAGAAGCAAGCAACAGAACACCATTTTACATTGGAAAAAATTATAACAGTAACTTCAATCACGAACGACAACATAAATCAATAACAACGCCATGGTTTGGATTTAAAAGAAACAAGGATATTCGAGGTGGAGATAGCGGTGGTGGAGTAGAAGAAGTGTTGACAGAAACATCATTGCAAGAAAAAGAGAAAGAGGGAGACTCGTCATCTGTTACAGCTACTGCCCCAGCCCGTAGTAATGTTAGCACAACTGCCTCTACTACCAACTCACTGTCAACAGCTACTGGTACTTACAGTATATCAGAATGCACGCATCAAGGAGAAAGAAGTTATATGGAAGATGAGCATTACATTAGCCAAAGTGGTGAATTTGCAGCTGTTTTTGATGGACATGGTGGTCGTGCTGTATCGTAAGTTCGCTTTGTTGTTCTTTCTTAAAAAGGGAAGGAGCTCTCGTCTCTGTGTTACACTTTCTAGATATGATATCAACAATGATCTTGGATAGTTTGTCATCCTGTTTTTTCTTACGTTTTTCTTTGTTGTGGTGGTAAATTGATTGCGATTGGCGCACCCGGTGTATGATTTTTGTTTTAGTCGATACTTACGTCAAAATTTGTATGCCAATCTTCAAGTAGTTCTTCCCTCTGTAACTCGAGATTCATCTCGCAACGTTACGAGCAAAGATGAATCGCTACGAGAGGACGGTGGAAATGAGGAGGGAAACCAAAAAGAAACAGACAAAGCTGATGAGGCAAGAAGTAGTGCAACCGCCACCAAAACATCATCATCATCTCCAACATTGAATGACTATGAAGAAGCATTGACACAAGCTTTAGATAAAGTAGATCGTGAGGTACAGCGGATTAGTCATTGGAGTTATCAGGGCAGTACAGCCGTAGCCGTATGGATCCACGAAGAAAAACGTGACGTATTATTATCAGATGATGATGCAACAACACTAGCGACGGCTACCCCTCGTCGAACTATATTGGCTTCTAATGTTGGTGATAGTAGAGCTGTACTGAGTAGAGCAGGAGCTGCCATGGATTTAACAAGAGATCATAAGCCAAATGATCCGTTTGAAAGAGCACGTGTAGAAGGGTTAGGTGGAAAAGTTATTTGGTGCGGTTTAGTCGATTCGAATGGAAAGCCAGTAGAGAATGGTGGTGTGTACCGGATTAATGGCAATTTAGCACTGTCAAGAGCTATTGGGGATAGATCTGAAAGACCACTTGTTAGTGCAGAACCAGAATTCACACATTCAGTCATCGATGAATCGGATGAATTCATTGTTCTTGGTTCAGGTAGGATCAATCATGCCAAGTCATGATCTTCTCGTCAATGATGCATGGGCGTTGCAAATCACATGTGACATGGCAAAAGCTCTTCTTTTTTTTGTTGTGGGTGCCATGATGGTGTCCTTTTAGCGTATTAGTATTCTATCATTTCTCACATCTTGCTCACTTGTTGTGCTTTCATCATTGATGTATTTGCAGATGGGCTTTGGGATGTGATGTCCAGTCAAGACGTAGTATCTTTCGTCCATTCCAAACTCAATACGATCCAAAGTAAAAATGTTGATGGTATGTGTCTTTGCTGCTTTGAAATTTTTTGTATCCCGCATTTCCAAACTTTGGTTTCTTAACCTTCTTCTCTTTTCCCAAACTACGATAGATAAAGCTGAAGTTGAACTATCGTCACTTATAGAGGGTAAAAGTGCAGCTCTCAAAATAGAAATGGCCAGTTTGGTCACAGCAGAAGCCTTGAGGCGGGGTACGACTGATAACGTTACAGTGGTCATTATTTGGTTAAAGGATGGTCCAAAAATGTAATGAATTTCTTGCTATAATATTAGAATACGAAGTAGTTATGTTACATATGCCAACATACATTATTGCATCCCCTCCCCCTTCAACTTAGCAGGTGGCATTCCTTCGATGGCAACTGTCTAATTCACAAATATCAATGACCTTGCCAGAATCGATAAAGGTTTCAATCTGCTTCAATATTTGACTATCCTTTCTTACACAATAATGAACGCGATTTCTTGGCCTAGGAGTATCGTCTACAGGCAAAGTTGCATATTCGTCCTCGAAGAGCAGCTCGGTCAGAGTTACGTGTGGCCCGTCAAAAGTTTCATTAGCTGGTGTGCCGAGTGGGATACCATAAATCTGTCGTGGGCTTCCAGGTAATATTTGAGCACCTAAAGCACGAGAAAGACATTCAGCAGCCAAAGTTGGAACTGTAGCGTCGCCGAGACCGGCCTGCAGCAATAATCTGGGAAATGGTTCTTCGATTGGCCCTGCCAGAAGACCGCTACCCTCCGTAGAGTCCCAAGCCATCTGAGTTAGGCTGAGTAAGATTCTAACGTGACGATTGTTGTAAAAATTTAAGAGTAGGATTTTATCGTAACCTTCAAACTCGAGTGACCTTGTCAAAATGAAGGCAAATGGAGTTCCAGGGACTCCAAGGACTGCTCGATCAATTAAGTTTGTGGAACCCATCAACGCTGTATAACCAGCACCAAGTATTCCGCCCTGTGATATCCCATAGAAAACAGAAGCTGGCTTCTTGCTATCAACTGTTGGTATTGCTCTTTTTTTGCTGAACAAAGAACCAAATTGTAGCCAATCCAATGAAAGCAATTCATTATGAGCAAAGTGTTGAAGAGCAATTTTATTGGCGTAGCCCTGGATAAGATTGTCACGAATTGCTTGAAAGAGACGGGGTGTGGACATGAGAGTTTTGATCACAATGAACAAATCAAAAGCACTCATACCCCTCCAATCCATTGCCATGAGGATATATCCCCTTTCGTTTGCCATTCTGTGGAGGGGATTTTCAAAATGAAAGAACAGAATTGAGAAGACAAGATAGAGTAAGTGCCGACGGGTGCATAAGATTATGTACTCACTCTACATGTGGAGATTCAGAAACTTCTTCTCGGTGATAAAAAAGTCCATGTCCATATTCTACAATAGCTCGCAAATCGGCTCGCCTTTCTTCTGTCTTATTCATTGCAGCAGCTCTGATGGAACATGGAATGTGGACTATGAATTTTGCTTTTCCAATTGTCACTGGTGTTAAATTGTTAACAGCATTTGTATCCAAAACAGCGCCCCGATGATTATCGCCGTATGCCTCAAGGAACCAGGGTACATCCAGTTCAGCATGGATAGTACGAGCAACATTCTCACCACGACGGGAACAGTCATTATCTTCACGACGAATCAAACGAACGTGATATTTCCATTCCCAACTAGGAGAATTTAGTTGTTTCATAGTCGCATCTCTTACAGCCCGGATGGGTCCCAATTGAGATGCGGCACTGATCGTATGAAAATCAAAAAGTAGTTGCAGACTATTTGGATCTTGATCATACCTGAACCATGGTGCTGCATGCGTTAGTGATGGTATTAGAACCGTACGGTAGCGATTAATCCGTTCGTATACTTCTTTGGAAACTTTAGATGAATGGATTGAAAACAATTCCTGCATACCCGTGGTAGGTGGCAAGCGATCTCCATTTACATCCGTTCCATTGACAACAGCTAGTGCATAATGCCGATTATGATCTAATGGTTTTGCAGGGAAAACCATAACGACGGGTCTGTTCGGGTCTAAGTAATCTATTTCAGCAGTGTGAGGCACAAGCTTCTCGTGCTCGACATCCAGAAGTAAAGTGATAGAAAGGTTGGTAACCGAAAGAGCAATAGAAGATGTCCCTTGTAACGTTTGCGCATTCTCATCAATATGACCTTCGTGAGATTCTTTCAAACCCTCTATATAAAACAAAAGTGGTGCCATTGTGCTGAATCCATCTAACTTGTTTAAAAAGGTCGTATCGATCTGAATGTTACCTTTGAGCGGTGGCAGAGCGTCGCCGCGAATGTTGACACGCCATCCAGTTTCTGTTGTTGTGTCCGGAGCCATGTGATGGAATGATGGAAACGGGAAACAACACTCGGTCCTGTCGAGTGGATCACAATGTGTTCCCTCCTGTGTAGGGGGCGACCATGATCCCAAGTGTACAAGTGCAGAAGAGAAGCACCAAAACAGCAAGAAAATTGAAACCAAAATTGAAGCTGTAAAGATGAAGACAACGATTTTTTGTATTTGTTCTCTTGTGGGATGGGAGCATGACCCAAGCGAATCCTCCATCCATGAGAAAAATGTGGCGCATGTTTGAGAGAGTTGCGTGTTCTCCAACCTGCTGGCGTAGAATCGCCGATAACATTTAGCTTGGCATGAAGATAAGATAGTCCCAAATCGAATCAAAGCTACAGCCAAGCATCCAAACCTAACCTTTTCGAGTTCCCAGGCGACTGTTTTATATTCAATAACTGTTGTGCCATCGGGTTCTACACCAATGTAAACCACAAGGGAGGGGGGAGTTAAAGGAATGCACGTCCGTAAAAAAAGATATATGTCACCATCACAAGATTTGAGATACAAAGAAAATTTCATATTGAATGTTGAGATGGCAAAGGGCGTACACGTACCTGTGAAGAAGAACTGCTTTAAAATAGTGCATACTGCTGGATAAATTGAGGCAAGTAACACAATGT
This sequence comes from Asterionellopsis glacialis, assembly GCA_014885115.2. Classification (NCBI taxonomy): domain Eukaryota; phylum Bacillariophyta; class Plagiogrammaphyceae; order Rhaphoneidales; family Asterionellopsidaceae; genus Asterionellopsis; species Asterionellopsis glacialis. The sequence continues at coordinate 6,549 of WKLE02004023.1, forward strand.
CGAAAAAAAGGAATGGCGCAGACAGCAATAAACTCATACTTGGATGTTGTTGATACTTGGGGGAGACGAAGCGTAAGGTAGCCCAAGAAATCAAAGCTAAGTGAATCGTAAAAACAGTAGCAGGCCACATTCGTCCTGTCAGGTTGAATGTGATTAGTGTTCCTTTAAGTAGACAAATAACTTGAATGATGCTTGTTAGGGAAATGGAGATGTTTAAAATATTCTTCACGGTACAAAATGGAGAAATAACTCTTTGCTTTCGTATAATTCCATCATCATTCGATACTGCATCAGAAATACGATCAACTTCCAAAGATTCAAATGAAGAGATTTTATTGAGAGAAACGCTTCTAGGAACGCTAGTGCCCCCTTCGGAAGGATCCCTCTCAGTTGTCGCGTCGACGCCTCCCTCATGGTTAGGCACACTTTCATACTTTGATCGAGCCAACATTTTTTTCCAGTATGCACGTAGACACCTTAAAATCTTTTCTATGTTCTCAAGAGTTCATATTGTTACGACTAATTGAAAGTACTCCGCTGTTGAGGAGAAGATAAAATGTGGTGGATTTGAGATTAGGTGTCTATTCTAACACCAAATCTATCACACGGATCGCGAATTAAAATAATATGATCGCCAGGAGATGCAACCCAACGGACCGCCCATCAAGGCATAAATAGGTGTTGGCTAATCTCTTTATAATTCATTCTACCTGAGTAATATATTCTATTTACTGCAAGATAGTTTATTTTGAACTTTGAATTGGATGTATGTAAATAAAACATTCCGATATTTTCCACTTTTAAAATAATGTCCAACCTAATGGAACCTTTTTACCGTCCGCCGCGCCCTCATCGTCGTAACTATTGCAGGACCTCTCTAGAGAGGAGACTCTAGAGAGAGGTCCTACCGTAGGACTTACAGGTAGCCTCCCTCTAGCAGAGACTACGATAGTATAGGTCCTGTCACGAATAACGACTGTTTCCAGTACATACGATACGAGTACGGTTGTACCTAACTGGTACAGTAAAAATAAAGGAGAAGAAAACATTTTTCCTAACCTTGCATTTTGATTGCCCAACTTCGAAAACATTTTTTTACTACATCTAAAATTCGAACACTGTTTTCACCTTCTACCCGATAAACATGAATCCATACATGACTATAGATCATCAATCACGATTTCAATGTTAAGAAATGCTTACATTCCATTTAAGAGATCGAGAATGAAATAATTCAACATGCTAACGTCATCGTCGTTATCTTCTTCTTCTGCAAACGAATGACAACAACAATAAAAGCAAAAAGAGCAAGAAAAGGAAAACAAACAAGCTGGTGGTAGACCAGTATTGCCAGTTACAATCAAAAGTCCAGATGTTGATAAGAGTACCCTTGACTGGTAAATTAGTACAGAAACAGAATGTAAATCCGTCTCCTAGTGTATCAACGTCAGGAGAAACACAAGCAACTTATAAAAAGTATTTGGTAGGACGGCCATTACATAAGCATGATGTTGTATTTGGTTTAAAACCCATGGAAGAAGAATTTTGTACATCCAAGGCATTGGTGGGAAATGGTCACTTTTGTAATTTGATTTCCAAATCATACCGTACCTGGTATGGAGGATCTATTGACACTTTGAATACGTACACTTGACCTGTACCAGGTACGTGGTTTTGGGGTTTTATCAGGTTATGTTGTCAAATTAAACGGTCCAATTGCATACATTAAAATGAGGGGCCTTACAGACATTTTTGTACCTGGTACCACAGTACGAGTACACAGCAAAAAAACAACTTTTGTAGACTACCTGTACCTGGTATCAGCGGTGATCTATTTTGTTTCCTGTAATTCCATCGTCTATCGAATTTCGTCAGCAACAGAGGACAACTAAAGATTTAGAGAAGTCCTCTCGCTCTCATTTAGCACCATGGGTAGAAGAGGGAGAAGAAATAGATCCGACGAAGAAGATGATGACCAATTTGAAAGGGAATATATGCGAAAGAGATTTAAAACAGGCACTGCCAATAGGGATACACAAAATGTTCAACAAAGTGCAAAATTCAAGGAAGTGAATAACGATCAAGTGACAGAAAAAAGTTCTCCCCAAGCAGAAAATAACGCGAAAAGAATCAAAGCAAGCAATGAAACGCAACCAACAACTTCCAGCGCCCTGAACAGCAAAATTGATGAGCAGACGGAAGTGGAAAGAGTACGTCTCAAGAATCAATTTCGGAAACAACGGCGAAAAGAAAAAAAGGCTGCTGCTGCCAAGGCACAACAAAATCTGGAAAATAATCGCAAAAAAGATGCAGCTAAGTTGGAAAGGGTTAAAGCAGCTCAACAAAAAGAACGAGAAAAATTACGCAAAACTCCCCGTGAATTTGTGACATGTCGTAAAGGTGTCAAATATGCTGATATTAGTGTGGGTAAGGGACCCGTAGTTCAAGACCGAAAGAAGGTACGGGTCAAATATACTCTACGTGCTGAAACAAAACAGGGGAAAATATTAGATTCTGGATCAAACTTTGGATTTCGACTTGGAAAGGGTGAAGTTATTGAAGGGTGGGATATTGGAGTGAAAGGGATGCGTCAGGGAGGAACAAGGCATCTCATAGTACCTCCTGCGGCAGGCTATGGAAACAAAAACATTGGAGCTGGTTCGGGTGCATCACTTTACTTTGAAATCACTCAGCTAACTTGTTAAAGTAATACAGTATGACAATTGTCAATTGTTGGTAGAGACTCTGACTTCACAAAAATTATCTCTCGTCCAATAAATTTCGTAGCTCATTCCTGAGGCGGCATGCGTTCAAAAATTTGTACACATTTGACAGGATCTTGTCCTTCTTGAATGTTGCTATGCTTGTCGTCGTTATTGTTTTTCGATCATCAGACAAGCATGAGGAAAATATCTTCTTTGAATAAGGTTATCAACTCGATCAGTTCGGGCACTGAAAGATAGGAAAGAGATTCCGAAATATTTCATATTGCACAAACATTGACGAAGACTTGCTCACTAAGTGAGTAAGTTACTTGCAACACTACAATCAATGCATATAGGGTATAAAGTAAATATTTTCAAATCCAAGTAGATTAAAAGTGATCTCATAGTCTGGTGAAATCAGACCGTCTGGGGGAGTTTTGTTGTTTTAAACGAAATCACCAAAGCGTCCTTTACAGTATTGTAACAAACATTTCATAAATAGAAAGGAGGTTGTTCCCTTTCCTTTTGTGGGTATCTTAAAGTTAAGCGGGTCAAAAGTGCCATACGGCTTCGTCTGACGGTCCCCCTAATCTAAATTCCCCAGGTAACGCCCTCAATCCAAAAAATCTCTATGATCGTACCGGTACATTCACAGGGTCGGTCCCCGACTCCTTTGTCTCACATACAGTAGATTGGAGAAGAGCGCACAACAGAACGGGAGAGACGGACATAATAGGCTTCTAACACATTAAGGTTCGGTTAGTACGCAGTTAGTTCGTTAGTTAGTTTGGTAGTCCTACTTAGGACCTACTTAGGACCTACTTAGGACCTACTTAGGACCTACTTAGGACCTACTTAGGACCTACTTAGGACTATAGACAGACAGTACTAGTCTGCCTTTGCGTGAGATTCGCGCGTCAAGGTCTCTTCACCTTCTCCTTTGGAATCTGGGGTTCTGTTCTTCGCATTCTTCGCTTTCGACTCTTGATCAAAAAACATCAAAAAAAAATATTCTGACAACGGACAGCTTCTTCTTGTCGTTGTTGCCATCCAGAGTCATCAGACGGATATCGATAACATTTTGTACGCAGATCAAGTTCAAGACCACAAACCAAGAGTTTGGGTTCACCCTTTGGCATTTTATATCAAATTCTTTACCAATGATGATCCTTTCTAGTAGGGTCACCCGTCATGCACGTTCCTTGGTGGGAAATCGTGTCCTTCCTCCGATCACATCATCAAGTTTTGAACAATCAGCATTGTCGCCATCCTTTATGAAGACAGCATCACGACGGCTATTTCATTCAACACCAACAGTATTACAAGAACCAACTGTCCTTGTTATGGGGTCATCAGGTGCACTTGGATCTGTAGTAGCCAAACATCTTGGAAACAATGTAGGCATGAGAGTTATAGGAGCTGATATTATAGATAAACCAGGTGGTGGATGGCATCCAGATGCCTTTGTTGTAAGTTTTTTTTATTTTCGATATTGAAACAGTGAAAAAATGCTGTTTTGTGTTGCACTGCATGCTGAGCTCTCCGTTTTGAGTCTACTGTTGTTGAATGTTTGTTGTACGGCTTACCTTGATGGACTTTGTATGTTCTTTCCTTACTCACAATTATTTTCAAACAATTTTCGTCAATCTATGTCTTAAACATAGACATTACCGTATGATGGAGAACTTTCTGATTTAACAACACGCCTTACGAAAGGAGTTGGACGAGTTTTAGGTGAGGATGGTGAAATTAATTGTATTGTTTGCGCTAGTGGTGGCTGGGAGGGTGATCCAAAATTACCTATGCCAGATGCATCTGAAGAAGACATTGAAGCAGGGGCAATTCATTATTCCAACACAGTTGAAAATATGATCCGAATGAATTTAAATCCTGTCGTAGCTGCTGGATATGTTGCCGATCGGTACATGAGTGAAGAAGGTAAGAGGAGATTTGTTTTTAGTTGAGTTGAGTTTTGTAAGTGCTTCAAAAAGACAAGGATGTTATAATGAAGATGCATCAGTCATAAAAAGCTATTCTGATTAAATTTCCTCCTTCCTTTGCCTTGTCTTTGTTCAACAAAGGATTATTCGTTGTCATGGGAGCTGTGGCAGCATTGAATCCAACACCTGGTATGTTGGGTTATGGACTTAGTAAGAATGCTGCGCATCATTTTGTCCATACACTTGGTGCAATGAGTGGTAAGGGTATAGGGAACAAATCTTTGAGGAAGGAAGGCAGGAAGGCACGTCGACATAGTCAGTATTTAGATACAATGACAGCAATTGGAATTTTACCATCAATGATTGATACTCCAGCAAATCGGAAAGCTGATCCCAAAGGTAATTATGATTTATGGACTAAACCAATTGACATTGCCAAAGGAATAGAGGAGTACATTGAATACCCAGCATTGCGACCACACTCGGGCAGTCTTATCAAAGTTTCTGCTAGTAAAGGTGATGAAGGAGGAGCTGTTTTTACTTTAGTACGATCTTGAGAGGGGGGAGAGAAACAAACATACACGTTGGGTAAGCGAGCGGCTTTCAGTTTTTAGAGACCCCGAAAGAACGGCCAGTACCTTCAAGTACTTTAGATAGATATGATAGAATTGATAGACAAAGCTCTCCCAGCAGAGATCTTAAGATGAATAAGATTCTAATATAGATCACATAACCAAAATCTTTCAAAATACAAATCTGAAATACATAGGAAGCATTCCTTTTCATTCCAATTGTTTTCATTGTCAAAATTGATTCTGTACAGCCCTCAAAATGCCCCAGAAGTTTATTGACAAACATACCAACCAACAAACCCACTGGAGTTTTTAATTCGTAGTAACGGAAATACTACAGAAATCTAATAGATGACAATAGTGTATTCAGACCGTGGTAGCAGTGGTGACTTTTCCGTGGAAGTTGACAAGAAGTACTCGTCCAAATTGAAGAGGATTAGATTATGTGTAAAGGAGAGAAGAAATTGGACCAACACAATACTATAGCTCTCGATCCAAGAATATTATACTATAGATCGGGATCATTGCAATTACAATTCATATGATAAAGAATAGAAAGGGGAATGCGCACATTGACACTCCATTGTTTTATCATTCAATCTACCCACAACACCTAATACATGTGCTACACGTTTATGTGTATTCATAGGATCTCTGAATAGTAACACATGATAATCACTTATCGTTGGTGAACAAAAAGATGATGAAAAAGTTGTCGTAGTTGCTATATAATTGTTTGGTCCTTCTCTTACTTGCTGTGTAAGATCTATTTCAATACTTTGTAAAAATGATTGAATTTCAGTTGCACTTACAGCCTAATGTAACAAAGCATGGAAATCTGGCATTGACACCATACACAGTCCCATCTGTTCCAACTAGGGGACCTCCTAACATTCCTCCTGCTATGGCAGCATCTGTAGCTAGGACTACATATGAAACTTCATTATCTTTCGCCCCCTCTTTTTCCTTTTTCACCGCTACTATTACTATTGTTAGTTGTGGTAGCATCATCTGGAATACTTAGTCCTTTGACGACACCACAAACAATACCAGGTGTCATGGCTTGGCCTTTTCTTTACTTACAACTTGCCATGGATTATGATTCCAAGTTAGCTGCTGCCACAGCTATTAAAAAAATCTTTTATGAGAATTTTGTTTTAGTTCGAGTCCTGATAGTTTTTTGTTTTTTGAAGAAGACAATTGAGTACTGAATGAAAACACATAGAAATTATGTAGAAGTCACTTAGGGACACAAAGTTGTGTGATACAACCTTAAGAGGAAATACTCCTACAACAAAAAATACAATCACTGCCTCCAGGAGAACTCATCACTCTTGAACACCCACCTATATCCATCAATGTTGCCATCACTCCAACATTATCAACAGATTATGAAAACATGGACAATATAACATCTTCATACTTTTTAATATCAAAAATTTAAATTCAGAATAGCCCCAATATATCCATTTGAATCAGCTTTTGTTATGGCTGTACATAAATCACAAGGCAGAACATTAGAATGGATGATTCTTGGTACATTATCCAAGCAACTTAACAAAATTCAAAGAATGAAATTTGAAGCCATTTTTGTTGCATTCTCATGCATCACTGATCCCAAACATTTATGCCATTTATTTCAAATGCATTATCCAGATTACATGAAAGAACTAGAATATATTACAATATTGCAGGCCAACAAGCATCTATACACTCATGCCTACACTATTCCATATGTACCAACAACCCCATCTAGTAGCATTATAGACATTAATTTCTTGAATATAAACTATACTACACCATTTATGTACTGTACTAAAAATTAAAAAAAAATTATAGAAGTGACATCTACCTACCATATATATATATTGCTACAACACAGTTCACCACAGGAAAATTCCCCAAATGCCATATTTCTCACCTTTCTATATCCTTATTCCTATTGGATACCACAGGTCTAGTGCCCTCCCTTGTATCACTAAAGCAGTTTCAGGCTACTGTCTGTCTATTAATTGTTGATGCATCAATTTCAGCAGTCTGTTTTTATCCCAGACATCCATATACTAATTGAAAGCTCTTGATCTCTAGCTAACAAATATTGCTATCAATGAGACTAATTCCATGTTCAAAAGTGAATGTGTATTATTTTTATTTTATGGTAATGTATAATAAGATGATAAATACTGAATTGGCTTCATACTTAGCTTATCCAGATTGTTCTATAAGTAAAAAAATAATGGGTCTGATTTAGGTGGACCAGTCCAGTACTGAACTGTGACAGAAATTTTTTAATCCAATTAATCAAAGCTATTAATTTTGCATGTTATTTTTTGGGGGGATGGCACAACATACCTTTTTACAGTATCAATTTCTCTTTACACAGCTGCCTATGGTTCCAGGTGCAAGACACTCCTGCATGGAACTGCACCAGTGGTTGCTAGTTGAAAATGGCTGACCATTTTGCAAGATTAATTGGAAGAGATTGGGTATGGGTGCCAATTTTTTGCTGCAAGCACATCTGTCTTGACAGAAGTAAATTCAATGGATCAACAATTTACAAACAGATGGTATTCCTTACAGTTCCCCAATATCCGATATCCAACACCTCACTCACAAAAAAAGTCAGATATCAGATATTGGATAACATTCCTTAAGGTTTTGGGGGGTATGAAACAAATATCCAATCAGCTATTACTAGAGTCTACCTGGTACCAGTTTAAGCCAAAATGAATCCCATCCAGTACAAAATCTTGTAGAATCTCCACAATTTTTTACCTCTCTTGCCAAAATGAATCCCATCCAGTACAAAATGCCAAAGAATCTACAGAAAAAGTCCACCAGCTCCAAGATTAAAAAATTGTGCATGATGAGAATCTGAACCATAACTCAAAGGCATTGGGATTTAAAACAATACAAAAGATAAACTTGACAATATTTAGAATAACACTGTATCAACTGCTGATCCTGTGTTTATATATTCATGAACACTTTTATAAGCATCTGTACATTGTGTAACACAAGTGTGACACAGTTCTTTCAATGCCTTTTTTCTTCATACAGTTTTTGACACTCTCTATTGAAAGCTAAATATTTAATGAAATTCAAATAGTTGCTATTGTTTTAATGTTGTACATGCCTTTTTTATAGTTTATCTAGTGTATTGTAATTTCTTAGATCAAAAAGTTGAGTTAAGATAGATCTTGGAGGGGTGTAAGTGGGACCATTGTGGAAGAGGAAAAGAGGGAATTTTCTGTGACATGCACATTAAATGGCAAAAATGCATGGGATTCATTTCAGCTTAAACTGGTACATGTTACAGAGAAGTTCCACAAAACTTTTTGAGACTGAATACCATTGAATGACAGTCAGAATACTCTCAAAATAAAAGAGTGCATACTATGAAAAACCAACTCTTTTCTGCCAAGATCAAAATATTGGAAACCCTTTTTGGACTGGACCACCACCCAAACCTAACTCCCACATATCTAAAAAGTTCATACAAAGCATCGGAACATTCACAGAACATAACAGAATGGCATAATAAAGCAATGAAATTCACATTTCTGGATGGATGGCCAGGTTAAAGTGAACTTGAATTTTGGAGAGCTTGCAAATACAGCATTTTCTGGATGGAAGGATAGACTAAATTGAGCTCATTTTTTTAGAGAGCCTGCGTAAAAGATGATAACCAACATAAGGTCTGATGATGGTGTGAAAACAGACTAGACCAATGGAGTCAACAACAACAACAAAACTGTGACCATGGTGCTGTCTTGACAAGATGAATCCTTTCACAAAAGAACATTGTCAAGGGACACCAATCAATTCCCATTATTCATATTGATTGTTAGTTTGGTGTTGATAATTTCCAAATCTGATTTAAGGAGGAGAAATCTATTTTTTTTCCTAAAATTGACTTCAATGTCAATCAACTTCTGGACAAGAACACAACAATAATACTATTATCCAATTGCAATTGCATCAATGACACTATTTGATTCCCTGTCCAATTGTCTATATTTTACTTGATTGTTGCTTGGTTTCATTGTTGTTTGAGGGCATCTGTGACAGAAAACGGAGGTGCTTGTCATGGGGACATTGAAAAGCAAGTGCAAAATACCATGGTAAGTCAACAACCAGCTGGAGTCACGACCTCAGAACACCACCCTTCTGTCTGTCTTGTCAAGTAGAATTCATTTTGTGATGGTATTTAGAACTTTGAGAACTTGCAATATTGGAGTGCTCCTAAAACTCTTTTTCGAGAAAACTGAACTGGCCGGATCAAATTGCC
>WKLE02004041.1:8934-24697 GCA_014885115.2 Asterionellopsis glacialis
AGCTGAACGTACAAGTACAGACTGACACTTCAACAAGTTCAACTTTCATTATCTCTAAATGTAGTTACTATGGCTATAACTGTACCGGTACCTCTAGTAACTTCTTTCAGTGCAAATCTACGCTCATTTCAGGGAAGCTCTGAGAGGAATTTCGAAAATCTTGTCCCCGTCCGTACGAGTACGAGTACATCGGATACTTGGAATAATAGAATTCAGCCCCTCTCTACCTGGTAGAGTTCTTTTGGAGAGATTTCGGGTAAGAATAAAGGGGTTGTATGGGATGTGTTTGTTTGTTTTTTGTTTCCGTAGTGACAGACAGCAGAGGAGCCTCCTGAAAAAAAGGGGGCCATACCAAAAAAGTCTGTGCGCTGCTCTCACCCAAAAAACTCCAAAAATCCACACGACAACATTTCCGTATCTCATCTTCGGTGCACACACAGAAGGGAAGGCAAAGCGCGGTGAGTGAACCAACGGCAGCGTCAAGTGTTGTAAATGGAGAATGGGCTAGACAATAATCTATGTTCTTTTTCAAGTTGTACACGGTTCGAACGCCGAGACTCTCAGTTGTTTGATGCAGTTGTTGAAAAGAGAGAAAACGAAACGATTGAAATGCTGGTCTTTATTGTGCCATCGTCGATCGGCCGATCATCACCAACACCCAGGCAACCTGCCTCCGGTGATTTTTCGGGATGGATCCAGTCTGTCCACCCATCGTTCTCGTGAGATCTCTGTAGATTTGTACTGTGGAAAATCAGAACTAGGAGCCGAGGGCCATCGATACAGCTACTTTTTTCGACACGGCATGATTGTATCAGAGGTATTTCCGTTGTGAGGCTGTGAACATTGGATTACCTTCATGACTGATGATTTCTGAATATTGACAGATCTTGGAATACGGTATTTCTCTCGTGTTTTTTCACAGGAGAAAATACAACCTTGACATTCACAAGATAGCTTGTTCTTTTTGCTGTCAAAACGTGCCCCAAAAATTTCAGCATTTCAACTCATCTTCGTATCTTGCGAACACGAACAGAACTCCGCTGAAAAGGCTTTCACATACATCTCATTGCATCCGCCTTTCATTTCCTGTCTCTGCATTCTTTTTTAGGTCACTTATACATCTTCAGCGAGGTGGATAGAGGCTTTTGGTACCTTTTGGGGTTAGACAAAGAATAGAGATACTTTAACGTACACGAAAAAAAGAATTATTTTTCTTTTGTTCAGTTTCGTTTGGGCAGCACTCTTTAATAGACCACAAATCATATACTCACACATAAACGCTTTTTAGAAGGCAAACTTAAGTATTACCAGAATGTCATCGACAAATGGTGGTAGTAGTCAAATGCCCCGTTTAGGACCTGCATGGTTACGAGGGAGTAACCAGGGAGGTCGTGGATTTCAACCACCACCTGCCGCAACTAGTGGTGAGCGTCGTGGACGATCAGGTTCTACTGGATCAGGTGGTGAACCAACAACACCGTCAAGACCATCTAATAAGTTTTCTGTATTAGATGAGGATGATGATGATGTTGTAGCCCCGGGTAGCAGTCAACCACAGCAGCAACAAACAACGCAACAACAACAATTACCAAATTCAAGAAGTGAAGGATTGCGATCTGCGTCAGCTGGTCATCATCGACCTAAGCCTACTGGACGATCATTAGCAGATTTAGCAGCACGTGCACCGCCAGCAGGGTCTGGTGGTGGTATTGGTGTTGGTGGTCGAAGAGCATCTGCAGAAGGCAGTAGCAGTGGTGGAGGTGCTGTTGACGGTGGTGGAAGATTTGCGCATTTGAAAGAAGCTATTGAAAGTGATAAAAAAATTATTCGATTTACTCGCGAACGGTTATTGTCTATGCGACCACAACCATCATCCTCGTTGCCGGCTGCTTTACAGCACTTGGAGGGTACCAGTATCCTGTCTAAAGAACCACAAGATCCAGTATGTTGGGACACTTTTGATGCTGATGAAATTTGGGCTGCTGCCGTGAGGGAACGTCGAAGCTTGAAAGGCACTGTAGGTGGTGGACCGCCAGCCATTGGTGGCAGTGTTGGCGGTCTAGGAGGAGATGTAGTTCGTCGTACATCTGGTCCTGCCATTGGTGGCGGCGGTGGACGCTGGCAACGTGGTGTAGCATTACCACCACCTGATGAACGTCGAGGTGGACATCGTGCACCTGATGCGGATAATCCCGAAGAACTTTGGGACGACCCACTAGATGCACCTGCCACTGACTTTTCTGCCTTTGGTACTATACCTGATGATCCCAAACAAGATATGGGTACTCCTCGCGTTGCTTCCGGTGGCGCCTTTGACTTTTCTGCCATGGCAGAAGCTACTGCTTTATTTGATTCAGACCGTTTAAAGGGTACAGCTACAACAACAACTGATTCAGATGTTGATTCTGCAGGAGCAGAGGATGATACAGCTCATAATGTTAAGGTTGACCCGAGACGACCTTTGGCAGCTGCGGGTACTACCATCCGATCTGGTTCAGGAGATGATGTGAACGTATTTGAAGACTTTGATGAAGACGATGTCGATGGTGAAAATGCTCCAACTTCTGAAATTTCCAGTGGCAGTGTAACCAAGGCTGGTGAAGATTCCAATGCTAGTTCTAGACTCATGAAGATGATTGGAGTGGAAAGTAAGGGTGCTGGAGGAGAAGCTGCAGCAGCAGTAGCTGCCGCAGCTTCCACGACAGCACCAACAGATGCATGGGGTACATCCGGGGCAACTGCTACAGCCGGCACTGGCGCAATTGATACTGGTGCTATTCCCAGTAATCCATGGGGAGCTCCAATCATTGGTGGAGCTCCTTCTGCTGAAACAGCACCACAGCAGGATGGTATGGACTTGGCAGCTAGATTAGAAGCTGCCGTGAAAGAACAAGCAGCTAGAGAAGCTCAAGCAGCAGAAGAGCAACGTCGACAAATGGAACAAGCTGAGCTTATGCGTCGTCGCCAAGAAGAAGAAGAGGCTCAACGTCGTGCCCAACAAGAAGCACAAGCTCGTCAGCAACAACAGGCAAATATACAACAACAGTCAAGTGGTCCATCGCAAGTGGAAATTATTCTTATGGAGAGGATCAGTACTATTCTTGAGGCCTCATGGGGTCGATCTGATTTAGTGTCAATTCTTACCACACTTCATAATGAAGATTCTAGAGTGATTCCACTGTTGGGGAATATTGATGCTTTACGATCACTTATCGCTCGTCATCCTCGTCGTGTTTCTATCAAAATGGATCCAAATGGATTTGGTACGGAACTTGCGGTATTACTTTTGACGAACCAACAATGGCAACAACAGCAACAACAAATTGCTCAGCAGGAAGAAATGCAAAGGCAGCAACAACAGCTTTTGATGCAGCAACAACAGCAACAAGCTGCTGCGGCAAGGGCACAAGCAGAAGCGCAACAGCAAGCCGCTGCTGCAACTCCTACTATCATTCCAGATGCTCCTTGGTTTTATGCCGACCCCCAAAACAATATTCAGGTGAGTAATACTTGCGACTTGTGAAGGATATGTTACTGGATTTTATATTACACCACTAATTCAATTTCTTTCTTTTACCTACTCTAGGGACCGTTCAAAGGCGAAGAAATGCGACAGTGGTTGGAAGCAGGTTACTTCAAAGGAGATCTCCCCATCAGTCAGGATCCCAATGGACGATTCCGACCATTATCACAGATTTTTACGGATTTGTCGATGGCATTTCAAGCTCCATCCTCTTCCGTAGGAGAAGACGAGGCAAGGGCTGCCGCCATTGCTGCAGCGGAAGAAGAAAAACAACGTGCTGCTGCCAAAGAAGCGGAAGAAGCAGCTAGAGCTGCAGCAGAACAGGCTAGAATTGAAGCAGAGGCGGCAGCGGCTAAAGCTGAAGCAGAAAGACAACAAAAGGAACGCGAGGCTGCAGCAGCAGAAGCTCAAGCCGCTGCTGCAGCTGCAGCTGCACAGGAACAAAATCAATCCTCTGCTCAACTGAAGATGCTACTTGGATTGAGTGGAGAAACTGGGGTAGTAGAGGCTGACAGATCAATGCCGTTAGTGGAGGAAGAACAGAAAGAGCCTGTCCAACAACAGCAGTCAGAACCCAAACAAATTGAAAAACGTCCAACGAAGTCTAAAAAGTCGAAACAAAAGGCCGCTCCAGCTCCTGCCCCTGATACTGTACCTCCAGCACCTGCTAGTCCCAAATCGTCTCCAATTTCTGCTCCAGCTTGGGGCGGAGCATCATCTTCAACTCGTCCTGCAATGAAGAAAAGTATGTCTGAAATCCAGCAAGAGGAAGCTCGCAATGCTGCAATTCTTGCCATGAAGAAAGAAACTATGCCACGATCATCTACTGGAGGTTGGGCCAATGTTGCCGCCAAGGGTGGTGGATCAACTGGATGGCAAGGAGGAGCTCTTAAATCGACTCCTACTGCCATTGTGACAAATCCAGCGAGGATGCAAAAACAACAAACATCCCAACACAATCAACAGATATCAGCAGCAACACCCGCCGGTGCTCGACAGCAGGCAGCTGTTGCTGCTGCTACAGCCCGTCAGCAGTCTCAATCCAAAGCGGCTCCCACGGATGAATTCGGTGCTGAAGGTAGAATGTCTCCTGCTCTTGAAAGTTGGTGCAAAGAACAAATGAGAAGACTCAATGGCACGGATGATCTAACATTGGTATCATTTTGCATGACTTTGAATGATAGTGAAGAAATCAAGCAGTACCTTACCGCGTACCTTGGTTCAACACCTCAGGTGAATAATTTTGCATCTGAATTTGTGAATCGTAAACTTGGAAAATCGCAGCAAGATGAATGGGAAAGTGCCAACCCAAAGAAAGCTAGGAAGAAGAAGGCGGGTGCTAAGTAAGTTAGTCATAGCGAACGAAAGCAACGAACTAGAGAGAGAGAGATGGTGATATACTTTAAAAGATGAGTGAAAAAAAAGAAGAAAAACAAAGTAAGATTATTGATTGTATTGGGACGACGATGAAACGACAGCAAAGACAAAAAAAGATATATAATATAATAATCTTTTTCTCACCATATGGAATGTGCCTTATATTGGAGCATGTCAGGGACAACATGTGATAGATACTTGGTGTATGTAATTAACAAAATATGGTCTGTTGATACTTAAAAAAACATTGAATACTATTGCAGGTTCAAAATTAGATTATTTTGCATATGGTAACTCTTCCATTTAGAATTCGTTATCACCTGGGGTTCGTCTACGCGGTGTATCCATATTTTCTATCCGGGCGTCTCCTAGAGAGCGAGAGAGAGAGCGTTTTGATACGGAATTGAGGCAGGTCAAAGAAAAATCGCTTGACTGCACTTGCTATCACCACCCCTCCTTTTTCTGGACAGACACTACTATAGGACTACCACGAACACCAATACGAAGCCATCACAGTGTCGTGTCATATCTTACAGATGTTTCAAATAGTTCAAACACAACCACAGTAACCAATTCTAGATTACATGGTTTACCTTGGAGTTGTTGTAAATGTCACCTTCATTGATCTTAAATCAGCTTGTTCAAACCAAGATGTCAGCTTCGTAGGAGTAGTGCTCTGATCGTTTTGGTTGTTGTTGTCTTCGTCATGACACTCCATCACACCGTGACACATGTGGAATAACCATGCAGAGTGTCCTACAATACCAATTTCATGTTCGGACCGTTGTGCAATAAAATCAACTAAAAATCGATAAATTCGTTCAGATTGATGTACTGCTGATTCACGAGTTGTAGGACAAAATAAGGTATCTTCATTCTTCCAATCATGATTGTTATTGTTGTTGTTGTTGTTGGGAGGGTTATTGTACAAGGAAAAATCAATAGTTGGAAAATCTAAAGCCAGTTCCGATATAGATCGTCGTTTGTTACATAACAATAATCCCATTTCTTCACGTAAATCTTCATGGGCCAGAAATGGAACTACTCCTTGGTATTCGTTTTCTTCATTTTCTGGTACATGTACATCTGGTTGTCGTAAATGTTGAAATGTCAATAAGGATGTTTGGATACATCTTGTCAAGGGTGATACCACAATTAATTCTGGATTTATTATTGCTCTTGTTCTTCTTGTTGGTAGATTGTTTGTACTTCCATCATGGTTGGAATGGAGAAGTAGTTGCTGATGTTTTTCTATGCATTGCAAACGTCCATGTTCGGTCAAGGGTGCATCAACAAGTTCAGAACGTACAAATGGATTGGAGGTTGGAT
The DNA here is from genome assembly GCA_014885115.2 of Asterionellopsis glacialis. Lineage (NCBI taxonomy): Eukaryota > Bacillariophyta > Plagiogrammaphyceae > Rhaphoneidales > Asterionellopsidaceae > Asterionellopsis > Asterionellopsis glacialis. The sequence continues at coordinate 15,164 of WKLE02004041.1, forward strand.
CTGTGTCGTAGACACTGGAGGGTGCATATCCTTTTTCATCCAACAAGGTGTAGATCAAATTATGATATCCTTGTCCATGACGTTGAAAATGTAGTATTTTAGTGGTTATTGTACCTGTTGTTGAAGCATCCTTGTTGTTATTTTTGTGAGTATTGTTGCTTTCATCATGGGGAATCATCCATGGTTCCGCTCTAATTTTGATAGGACGTTCATGTTTCATATCTAAACAACCTTCTTTTTTTAACCATTGTAATAAATGATCACCATGATGTTTGTTATTTGGGGAAGAAGCTTTTTTGTTTGTTGTTGTTGTTGTTGTTGTTGTTGTTGTGAAAAACTGAGATCTACCATTATTATTATTATTATCGGAGGAAAGAAGATGGTAGTGATGACGATAAGCACAATCTCGAAATGAAGGTCTTTTTACAAAAATACCATTCATAGTAGTTGTAGTAGTACTACTACCTGGGCGTCGATGAAGGAAACGTACATTCTTGATTAGATGACCACGTTGTACCGGTAGTCCAAGTCGGTAGAGGAACATATTGTTTAATCTTGTCTACTACAATATAGTGGATGATGCCGTATATGGCTAGGTGATATGTGTGCGAAAGTTGTCTCTAGTTATAGAGGATTTACAAGTCTCTATAGAAGTTTGAACAAATAATATGAATAATGTTTGACATGAGGAAGACCCTTGTGCAGACTTGCAATAACATGAATATCAATGTCTGCCCTTTTTTATTATTTTTATCGGATAGATGCGATTGATCCCGTCCGACGACGTCACTGAACTTTGCCGAGTGTTGCTCTATTATATTTTTGGAGATCTCTCTTTTGGGCGTACTACTGTACCTACGAAGTACTAGTGGGTGTCATGTCGTGTCGTGTCTCGTCACTTCTGTGAATAGTGATATTAAAATATTGTCTTTTGTACATCCGTTATGCATGACTAATCATCTGCTATTGTTCGGAAGTTATCCTTAGTAGTTTTTTTTAAAGAAACACTTCTTGGGTGATTCTCAACCGATTGTTCATCCAAGGGGGAGTCCAAAGAGTTACCGATGTTACTAATTTTTTGGCAACTATTTTGATTTGTGTGGGATCATGTGGAAAATGTACGGAGAGTTGGATACGGTCAGTCCGTCTCGTTCCAACGTACTATTCTACGGTCGTCGATCAACAACAAGAAGGACGAAACAAAAAATAATAGACTAGCAGAGCTCTCCAGCCTTGCGTTCTTTGTGCTCTGTTTGTGTGAAACTGTGGTAGCCAACGCAACGGAATCGAGCCTTTGCTTTTGGTGCCTCTCCGCAACGCTTTACTTTTTACTACAAGTCCGCTGGAGCAATAGCTGAGAAGGTCGTATATACTCTTATATTCTAATCCAATAGGAGAATAAAAATATACCAAGATGGCACCCAAGAAAGCAGTAAGTCGATGAAACCGGAGGGGGCATATCATTTTGGAATGCTCGCCCGAGATGGTGAAATCGAATAGAAACAGAATGAATCATCGTCTCGGAGAGAGAAGAGAGGAGCTGATATTGAAGAATGATGATTGATCTCTAGAATCACTTGATCAATTTATTTTTGAATCAAAGAATGTCAATGGCAATTATACCAACGTCTGATAGCTTATTGACATTTATTTGATTTGAACCGAGTTGATCAATCATTGTTATCAAGCTTATCAATCAATCTCTCTCCTTTGCACGATGAGGATTCAATTATTTCAATTCACACAAAACACCACATCTCGGGAGAGGGCAGGTCCGTCGCCGTAGAGATCGATATTCTGCTGTTGCAATGAGAAATCAAGAATAACCTTCTTCTGACACCATCTATCTTTATCATTTCGTTCCTCATTTAATTACTACAGAAAAAGAATGCCGAGTCCATGAACTCTCGTCTCAAGTTGGTCATGAAGTCTGGAAAGGCCATTTTGGGATACAAGGCAACTGTCAAGAGTTTGCGTCGTACCAAATCCAAGCTTATTTTGATTTCTTCCAACTGCCCTCCTCTTCGTAAGTCCGAGTTGGAATACTTGGCCATGCTTGCCAAGACACCTGTTCATCACTACACTGGTGATAACTCCGCCTTGGGAACTGCCTGTGGTAAATTTTTCAATTGCTCTGTTGTTTCCGTTTTGGACGGTGGCGATTCTGATATTTTGACTGTCAAGGAATAAATAAATAAAATCTTAACTACTAAGCAAAATGAAACAAATTGGAAAGAGAACGTTTACTTTTTTTTTAAATTGTTTACTTATGCTTTGGGGTTATACAAATAGTTGAGGTTTGAGTTTCTCCCTTTTTTTTTCTTTGATGTTTCCGGCTAGATGTGTTATAGCCAAGACAGATTGTAGGGCAATGGCGTACAGCATGTCCCTGCTACCTTTGTTTCGGTGTTTTGGGTAATCGTACAACGAGTCTGTAGCAAACATGATTTCTGTTTACTTGCTGTGTTACATGCTGCTGCTTCTGCGTTCGAGTCACACCACCACCACCACCACGTGTGGCATGCAAAATGCCAATCCCAGCATAGTCAAGTATAACTCCCATAATACCATAGAGACTTCCTAAAAAGAGTCCATTTTGTCCAAAGGCAATACCAAGACAAATGGTAGAGGCATGGAATGTCGCAACACTGTACGAACAATCACCTTTCCAATTTACCAAAGGACTTTGGAAAAAGCCTACAATGATGCGGCAGGTGAGGAATGCATGCGCCGTGATGAAGGACATCCATATATTGTGAGGGTTGGTAGCACCATGCTTTGTCATGCATACACTTCCAATCCAAATACAAGTCATGGAGTATAAAGAATATCCAACTAGATTGAAACCAGGATATCCTTGTGTATATCTTGCCATGGGAAAACCAAATACACCAAGAGCCACAACAACGCCAAGACCATGAAGTTGACCTGCCATGCAGCCAAGGACAGTCAAACCCATTTGATGAGCAATAAGCGACAATGTTCCAAGAAGAAGTGCAAGGAGACCACCAGCAGTGTGCATCAAGAAACTTATTGCTGGATAACGGGATTTTGTTTGCTTCATGGTGAAAAGTTTGGAAGCATATTTTCCCAGGGTAAGAACATCACCTAAAATAAAAAGAGCTGTGAACACTTCAGACGTATAAAGAAAGTAACCAGGATCATCATGATGATGATCGTTGTCATTATCGAGGAGAAAAGGAGAGTTCATGATATCGATGCTTTCGTTGAAAGTTGTTTGTTAGAGAAAGTGAGATGAAATAAAAATCGTTCTGTCTTTTTTTTTTTTTTTTAAACTAGAAATGTCGCATTCTCTAGAGTCGTGCCGAATTATCATGGAGTCGTGGTGCCTCAATATTGTGTACTGGATAGAGCTTGAGCTCATTTGGGAAATTATTTTACCTACAGTAGTAGATCATGTTGTTGTTAGAAGTAGTGCAGAATTTTGCCTAAATTCCGATCAGGTCACGGCTGATTCACGCGCGATATGTTGTGCACTTTTCATTAAATCCAAAAATACATCCTTAATTGGTGTAACGACCGTTGAGCTTCTATTGTACAGAAAACAGCTCCCTATGGTTTATTTATATTAAGTCTGACTGGAGTACCTGATACTGTACATCTTATACGGTAGAGGCAGTCAGTTTCAACTTTCTGCACCGTCCTGCCTTCACACCATTCTTTGTTGACGTACATTATAGCAGACGCACTTAAGAAGTGCCACCCTTTTTTTCCTAAAAATTTTATTTTGGGGATAGGCGTGTCTTTATAGCAGATTTTTTTCCCTTTCCTGTTTTTCCCACAGAAGAAAGAAATCTTATTGCAGTCGAACCACAATATCACACCATCATAGGACTACAAATTATCATCATCAAGATGGTCGGAGCGAATAATGATGGAAGCACTGGTACTTCTACTACCAAAAGTAGTAGCCAACGTCCCGTCGGGAAATACAACCACAACAAAAAATACAGTAGTAAACGTAATCCAAACAAACCTAAAATGACCAAGGAAGAACGACGACAAAAGTATACTCAAATTGCACGTAATCGTCGAGACAAACAATTTGAACGTCAAAAGCAAAGTCATTTGGTTTGTTTTAAATGTCGAAAAAAAGGTCACATGGCATCGAACTGCCCTGAATTTGGTAACAACAACGCCAATGATCATCACGGTGGCGGTATTTGTTACAAATGTGGATCACATGATCACGGTTTGTCGATGTGTCCCAAGTTACCCAAGGGTACGACACGACAAGATTGGAATTCCTTGGATTTGCCATATGCTTCATGTTTTGTGTGCCATCAAAAGGGGCATTTGGCATCTCAGTGTACGCAAAATACACATGGTATTTATGTCAATGGTGGTGAATGTCGTTTATGTGGATCCAATCAACATCGTGCTACCGATTGTCCTGAAAATGAAGACTCCAAAAAGAAAAACAAAAAAGACAAACGTGATGTCAATGATGATGTGAATGTAGAAGATTTACTAGAACCAGAACAACCACAACAGCAACAAACGTCATCTTCATCTTCTTTGAAGAAAGACAAGAAGAAAAAGAAAAAAGAAGAAGAACAACGCCAGGAAATGAGCGAACAATCACCTGCATTATCGTCTTCGTCGTCATCACCAACAACCAGTGCTGGAAAGGAAACGGTAAAAAGCAGTGATACAAAGAATGCTACTACCCAAAAGAAACGAAGAAAAGTTGTTAAGTTCTAAATCATTATATAGATTTTTTTGTGTACTAAGAGAAACACGCATCATCCGTAACCAGCCTATTATCATTGGGCAATAAAATGAATTCGTCATCATGGATAACAGTTGGAGTTCTCTGTTCTTTTGAATACTGTATGATCTCAAGATCAGGGTTTGCCATCAGTTGGAAGATTTAGGTTTTGGTGGTGAAGCCCCCCCCCCCCCCTACCTCTTTTTGTCCGTTTTGTCATTTTGGCCCTTCACCATGGGGGGGGCTGCCCCCCCCCTCCTCCCCAACCTTTTTTGCGCTATTCCCCCCATAAACCCTCTTGTAGGTCTGTAGCAAATTGTACAAAACAGATGATATCATGGCATACCAGGAAAAACAAGCACTAAAAGGTGCTCTTTTTTACTATCAGGAGCCAATAAAAGTGCTTGTTTTTCCGGATTATCAGGGATTATTATCAATATTATATTATATTTTGCACCTCAGAAAAGATACTCCTCCAAGATTTCAGATTAGATTCCAATAGCTTTTTCGATGCAAATGCTGTGGTGAGCGTACAAGTTAATGAAAGCGGAATCTATGTGAAAAAAACAAGCCGCAGATTTCAGAGAATCTAGTGTTCCGAGGAGGGGTTCAAATCGGTGCAATTTAGTTCCGTAACATATTTTAGACAAGACGTAACAACTACTTCCTATCACTAATTCAATATCATGAGAAAGCTAGGCAGTCTACTTTGGTTGTTTACAACATGCAACTTTTTGGTTTTATCGGTTGCATCTTCTGCAAAATTTACTGACGCAACAAATGATAAGAAGGAAATGGCCAACAATTTTATTGATCAAGATTGCCTTCGGGATAAACTCTCCTTGATCCTTGATGAATGTTCATCAACTATAGCGGAAACTAATCCTGATGCTGAAACTTCTGATGATGATCCTCCGTCTCCGCCTTCATCGACTACTACTGCTACAACTACCACTCAACAACAACGCCATTGCCCTCTTACCAAGTTAGAACTTGATTTAGATCGTAATCGTATGATGCATCGACTTGCTGCACAATTCTATGAATATCAAAATTTTTGGTTATTATTCATCCCATCTATTGGAATTTCCGCCGTATCTGGTATTTTGGCAACATTGGGCGATAGTGGTGCTCTGACGAATTGGATATCATCCGATGTAAAAGGATTGTCTTCAGCATCGGTGGGCATCTTATCTATTTTTTCAGTTTTCTTTCAATCGATTAGTAAGGAATTAGATTATAGCCATCGAGCCAAAAAGCATAAAGACGTTTCTGTTGAATTGCGCACATTGTATGACAAAATTAAATTTGATCAATTGACCGTACAGCTAGAGAATGATAAGAAGAAAACGACCTCATCAACTTATGAACTTGTGAAAATGTACGAAGAAAAATATCGTCAAACTTTGGAGGGTTGCAATTGCCCATTTCCACCATCTATAATCAATGCCTATGAACTGGCGACAACTCGATTGGAAGTGTACGTCTTTCCTCCATTTTTAGATGCATCGGATTCAGGTATTGATTGGATGCAGATCATGGGTATTGTCTATAATGAAGTCTTTAATGCATTTGGTAGAAATTTTTGGTGGCCCCTGAGATTACCACATGCTGAAGATATAGTAGAGCATGCATTTCATAATCTATCTCTTATCCTAACAATGAATGATGATAATTCGTCCACTGAACAACAACAACAACAACAACGTGAGGCAAAGAAAGATCGTAGTTGCACTGCTGCTGTTGGTAATATGTACCGAGCACTGCTTTCAAAGCAAAAATATCATCAAAGGCAGACGAATCCGGATGAGACGGCTAGAAGAAAATCTGAGGATGAATATGGTGATTCCTCTTCTTCTTGCACAGAGTGTCAAAGTGATTGTACTTGTACTTCCGACAGTGGCGATAACTCGGAATCTATTTGAAAATCTTTTGATAATTTTCATAGTACCAATAGACTTGAAATTTCGTCGGATTCGAAAGGAACAGCAGTAATATACATATGTGTGTTTGGTAGTCTCCAGATGGATTACTTTTGCATTTCAAAGCTCAGAGTAATTCATTTCTGATGTCAATCACGGAATATCTAATTTATAAGCTTGCTATGCAAGATTCGTGACTTGTCATATTCTACCTCTCATCCATGCATTTCATTGTTTCTTCTTTTTTAAATTTGTGGGTTTAATGTGTATGATCCTTCCCGAATAAAAGCATCTAAAGTTCGGAATGCATATGCTCTTCACCACTATGAATTTCATAATTTGTGCGGTATCCTCGTTCATCTAATTGCCCATCATACTTGGGACTTTTACCAGAACAACAACAATCCAATGGACGAAAGTGACTAAAAATATTTGCAAAGTTTGTACCATTAAATCTCATGGGACGTCCATGTATGAATCTTGCACCTTCATACAACACCATTTCACCAGGTTGTAAGTAAACTTCACCACAACCCATATCAGAAAGAGTCGGTGTCATCAGGCAAAACCTCCAAAGGCCAACCGTGATCCATAATTTGACCTATTTGTATCACAGCACTTGCCGTTAAAGACAGAGAAGTCATTTTTGTTCCTCTGTGAAAAATTCTATACGGTGCAACTTGGACATCCAACTCTTGTGCAGATTTGAGAGTCAGATGACTCTCTTTTTATTCTTATCTCGCTCAAACTTAAAACTGCTTGCAGCACTAGACTATAATATGGAAGGAAGGAATCCTACTGCATATCGTCCTGGGCTTTAAGGTGTAAACTACTTTAAAAAAAAAAAAGGTTTTACTCCTACTCTTACTATTTGACCCAAATTTCTCCCATAACTGGTTCACGCTACAGAGTCCAGACTATGTCCTGACCACCGTTCGTCCAAAAAGTACACCGATGGATGCAATTGTTTTGTCTTTGATTTTCAGTTAGTTTGTACACATAATTCTAGATTAGTAAAAAGAAGCAACAAGTGCAGAATAAAAAAGATTGGATCAAATGAATTGTTTACAATTTATGAAAGTCTATACGTTTGTTGTACATGGAGTACAGTGGTTGTGAATTTGTCGACAGGGAGCCAGCTGTGCACCTCTTTATCACTAAATGCTGTGTAGTATCACAGAAGAAGTGAATGCATGAGGAAATCATATACAGCAAAGGTTACAGAGTGATTCACGGCCGCGCGACTCATTCTTGGTGTTAGGCCTTCCCAAAATCCTTCCAAACCACGTCCTTCATATATGTCTGCGACAACTTCTTGCCAATCAGCCTTGGAGGAGTGTTGCACAATAGTTTTGACAACGTCGACAGGATGGACAGGTACAACACATGCTGCACCAGCCAAAGCACCTGATACCAAGGGTGCTAAGGATCCCAAGGTGGCTGTCCCTAATTGAGAGGATGCCATGAAAATGCCGTACAAATAAAAGTACAATGTGTAGGCAGGTACTTCACGGAATAACGTGGGGAGTAATCCTCTTGTGAATAATCCGGTAACACCTTCTGACGATTGTAATACAGATTGTATACATTCGTATTCAGATGCATAGGATTTGTCATTACTTTGCATAAGTACCTTGATACGATCAACGGGTACTGCCAGAAATGCTGTTACAAATCCTGCGGTTGCAGCTGCTGTGGCAAGATTGTAATCTGCATGTAATGCTGCTGTATTCACACTAAAAGCTGTGGACTTGATTAATGCTTGTCCAGCCATGGATGTTTGCACACCACCATAAAACCCATGTAAACCCTGAGTAGACCATGTATCTGTAATAGTGGACCATAATGTAGAAGGTGGTGCGCGTCTAATGGAGATCTCACCTGTTGGAGAATATACATATTCGATTTTCGAACATGTTTCAAGTTCAACTTGTTGTTTCGTCTTGATTGTATCGAGAGGGAATGCAACGCCTACGCCTACAGCACCAGCAATAGAACCTGCAAGGACAGATGTAACGGCTTCAGGCATCATTGCTAAAGTGAGTTGTGATGGTCGCGACGATGATGACTTGAAAGGCCTTGTCTGCATTGATTTAGGAGGCACCGAAACCCATGCATGAACGCCTTGACATGATACCATGATGGCAACATTGCAGAGAACGATAGTTACATAATGCATCATGATGAACGGAGTGATTGTTATATTATGATATGCGCCAAGAATGAGCGATTATGACACGATAAAGTTCGTATTCGAGTCTCTTGATCGGTGTGTTTCTGATACAGTCCAAGGTTCTCCGTAGAAAACTGATGCGAGAAAGAGTTCTTGGGGCTATGCAAGTAACGTTGTGCGTGGCTATTTCTACCAGGTCGGTAAGAAACCAACTAGAAGCTAGCAGCTGGATAGACGTGAGTTAAAAAAAAACGATACGAACTAGCGAGGAAAATCGATGAAAATACATGCGAAAATGCGTGGGTACGCCTTGGTTTTGAGTGGAAGAGAGCAAAAAAGTTCAACATGCAGTAATTTTGCATCATTGTGACGATAATTGTGACGATCCGGTGACCTCATCTCCTTTCTTACTTAAATTTTTGAAAAGTTGTGATATCACTATGATGCACTATTTGACGTCAATGCTGAACTTAAGTTAAAAAATGCTGTGTCGTTTTCCTATTGCTTCCAAAGGACAAGTGTACGTCAGCACTTCTTCCAATCTATGGCTCACAGCCACTTACTACTGGCAAACAAGCACAAATCCGAACGCTTGTCTTCATGTTCGTTCTCTGCCGCATTCTTCGATTGTTCTTTCTTAATTTTCTGTCCATCTATCCGTTCTTCGTACAAAGTCAAGATTATTCAGAAGTACTGTATCAAAAAGA